>JBBPOT010000132.1:0-18428 GCA_038091595.1 Leccinum subatratum | reverse complement strand
GCCAGCCAGGGCACCAAACCCGAGTCCAGCGCCTTTCCCGGCGCGAGCGCTGGATTGTGAAGGGGTCAAGCCCGCGAGGTCACCGTCATAAGTGTCATCGATGTCGAGTGGCAAGTCGCGAGAGTGTTGACCTGTCTGCGTGTTGACATAGTAGATCTACGAGAGTCTTTCCGAGGAGGGCTGGTCCTCTCCTGAGTGTCTTGGGAGGAGTCCTGTTGGACAGGTTGCAACTCTTGCTGTCCATAGTAGGACAGGGCATGCTATCACCTCCACACTGTTCCACGTACGCCTTCAGGACCGCGTGAGGTGCAATCTCCAACAATTGAACCCGTCTTGACCGTCGTCGGATATGATCTTGTTGATGGCGGTCCCAAACAGGGCCAGGCGACGAATGTCTTTGATGCCAAAAGCTGGCAGTGCTCCCCTGTGTATTGTACCGTAGCCTCTGAGTTCGGACGACAAATCAACAAGGAAAAAAAAGGCTCACCTCCACACTGTTCCATTTATGCCTGAAAGACCGCGCAATCTCCAATAATTGAACCCATCTTGACCGTCGTCGGATATGATCTTGTTGTGGCAATCCCAAACAGGGCCAGGCGACGAATGTCTTCCCAGCAATTGTCGACGCCACGGTCCCCGTTGAGCCACTTTCCATTCGTAGGCAACATGAGCGATATTAAATGGGATGGGAGAGGGAGGGAGGGAGGGGCACGCCGTCGTCGTCGCTGTTTACTGGGGAGATATGACTGGATGAGAGGGAGAGGACGCGCCTCGTCGACGACGAGTCGTTCGCGTGGTCGTCCTCGTCGTCCTCGCCTGCTGAGATCAGACGGGGGGAAGGGGGAGAGGCGGGTGCACGACTCGTCGTCGCTGCTTGCTGGGGAGAGAGAAGGGGGGGATGGGAGAGGGAGAGGGAGAGGGAGAGGGAGCAAACGATCTCTTCGTGGCGTTCATGTGTAAAAGAGTAACGCAAAACTGGACAGCGAAGACCTTGGCGTTTAGATCGTTTTTGAGCAGTACCGTGACCAGCGACGATGACAACATGAGGACAGTCCATTCTAGCGATCCACAACCCAAGCCCGAGGGTCACGGCAGCAGCAAGTATAGAGCCTAGGGTGAATTAGCCTAAAAACCGCTCACAATTAGGGATGATCTCAATTTACCGAGATGGTAAGCAGCATTGAAAATGCCACCCACAAAAGCTCGCTCCTTGGGATGTGAGAGTTCTGCATCATTTACATAACGAACGGATCGGCGAGCTAAAATGATATCGACATACCTCCAATCAAAGTAGAGGCAGCTACCACACAGAATACAATGGAAAACCTAAGGATGAAACGAGCAATGATGAACATTGTGACTAACCAATTCACGTCATGAAAGGTATCCAAGAGGTTCGAGAGATGTCACTAACTTACAATTCAAAGCGGATCCTTGAAGAATACCACCAATCACGGAGACTATACCTCCAAGAAATATTGGATACCGCCTGCCGAACCTGTCCGCGACGAAGGGGGTGAACGGAATAGCAACGACGCAACCCAAGGAATACATTGAAACCATGAGACCCAATGACGTGGAATGAGGATGATTATAATCTGTGATTCGAGTCAAACCATAGTCTATGCATCAACGACGGATACTCCCTCACATTCGAGCCAAGAAGGAACAGCCTGGAGGCCATTTACCATGGACGAGTCGTAACTATCTTTGCATAAGCAATTTACGTTCCAACAAAGGAATATAACTACTTGCCCAGATGTCATATCGACTCCAATACAAGCCGGAAACATCAAAAGGTATAACAGTCGAAGGTTGGGTTTTCTGTACCAGGGAACCTGATCTTGCTGCGCGAGTCGAGACACGGTGTCGTCGTTATCTTCCAGCAGAGCATAGTTCTGTCTATCCCTCCGCGAGTCCATGTTGATCCGAGTCCGAGTCTGTGAGACAACCTTCAAGTTGTCCTGAAGCGACTTCGAACGGAGATAGCCTAACGATATAGTTTTCCTGCGAAATTTTTGATAAACCGAAGCAACTCGAATGACAGGGTAAGTGAGAAACGCGCAATGCTGCGAACTAACCTGGTCAGTACTTTGTCACGCGTCTTTGGCATCCTTCTCACGATCACCAAAACGGAAGCGCGTCGGTGTCTTCCTAAAACGGAAAGTCGGAAGACCACATCTCACTTTCAACAGGAACGTCGCCACGGCCACGTAAGTACTTGTTAGTATTTAGTACGTTAGACTTTCGTCTGGAATTTATGATGAAAGCCCAAGGCTGTTTAAAAGGCATGTTTTGAGGTCTGGAAACCGATTAGATGTAGTACACAACATATGTACGTACGTTCCCCAGTTTATGGTTTACTTGGCTTAGCCGCATCCGAAATACGAACAACTATCATGCGAACAAACTATTCCTATTCTTTTGCACAACTCGGTGTGTTTGTTTTTTTACAAAGGTCGGGATACATGCCTCCTACGATGGTAATAGTACAACTTTCTAAAGTATAGAAATGTAGACAAAATTCACCACAGCAGCTGGCCAAAATCGCCACGGCGTTAAGGTGAAAATACGGACACTCCGTGATGCGGCCACGTCGATTGAAGGTGGAAACTCTGATAAGCAAAGTTGTGAGCCCACGATCGTGGAAAAAGACAGAGACTCGACATACCCTCCTCATCAAGCGACATTTAGGCAGCCTGACACGGCAATTGGGGTCAGTCTAATTGATACTACTTGTACGAGTTGTCGACTTACTAGTACAGTAGTACTGATACTAGCGGGGAACCTGAGAGACCCTATTAAATAATTAAATAAATATAGATCAAACTCATACATGTACATTGTACCGGGGTCCGGGAATGATTCAAGCGAGGTCTGCAAACTCGACCTGGAAAGTGCTGTAATCGAACATACACGCTGTATACGCCCTGCAGGAAAGGGGTCCCAATGGACCAACATGCTAGGCCATTAGTCAGAACGAGTCCATCTAGCGCAAAAGGGAATTCAGGAAGCGAAAGTAATGGACTCGCGCATAGGCAAGCTCCGACTCTGGGCGACGACGAGGCCGAAACAAAAGAGAGAACCGTGTGAAATTGGACCAAGTCTGAAAACATTGGGACGGATTTCAAACGTCTTGCCACCGAAGGTGAGTCCCAGTGTTGGGAAAGTGTCGATGGTACTACAGGCTGTCGATAAAAACAAGATACCGAACGTAATCGGGACTCACAGCAATAGTAACCAAAGCCTGTATGTTCCAAGAGGATACCGCCCAGGCGGCCATACAATTCTGCAACCCAGTCCCAATCTCCGAAGATGTAGTTTGCACCAGTGTCAAACATAGCAGGTACATTTTCGAGGATTTTATCACCATTAATACGAACATCGACCATGGACACCTGCCAGAATCCCTAGTGTACAAATACCAATGTCAGCAACATCCACTCCCACCTACAATTTTGACTCACAGGATTTGTTACGCGTGTATAAGTGATGTCACCATTGTACAGTCGACTGTTTGCGCCACCGAGCATCTCGGCCCCAGTTTCAATGAGAAGGTCGGATTGATTAACTTCGCTTGTGTGACAAGCGATCTCAACAGCGGATAAGCACCAAATCTCGAGATGGATTGGAAGGCCAATCCGAATAAACCGTCCGCATGGTTGTCAACATTGTTATGTGCCTGAGAAACAGTGTACGATGTTGCAGAACCGAAGGTCTGAGGGCTTGCCTAGCTTGGCGTCAGAATTCAGTCATTGGTCAAGCTCATAAGCGATGCATAAATTCTTCCGTTGTGAACAAGACCGTCGGACACACGAATGCAAACCTCATCCCCGCTCGCCACCGACGGTTCTTCCAGAATGACCCTCCATAGTCCCGTACGTATCGTCTCCGTGTTCGTGCAACGGGTCAACTCCGCTGAGTCGAAGTGCTTCTCGGTCCTCCTCATACACTGTCAAGACATGACGTACGCCCAAACATGCGTCAGTGTGACTGTCGCGACGGATTTACCGTACTTACAGAACGTCAACTCCTCGAGCGTGCGACCCGACGTTTCTGGAAACATCACGTAGACGAACGCGACCTGGAAGACGTTCCACACACAGTACCTGTCGTTGTATGTTCGCTCGTGTCCAGACGGGTGTCCAAGGTTGACACTTACACGATGTACCATCTCCATCCTATCACATTGACTTCAGAAACCACGAATAACTATGTGGCGAACATGGGCGTACCTATGGCGTCGATCCCGATGGGATTACCGAACTGAGCAAGGAACATCCCGCCACGAGACCACCATTGGTACCATGCGAGACCGCTAGCACGAACATGGAAAGGGAAGATCTCCGGCACGAAGCCTATCCACGTTTGAGTCCATTTTTGTCCTGATATGATGAATATTTGTCGCAATACTTACTGTAGTCCAAGGAGCCGAATCCCAGATTGTAAGCTGGACTTTGCAAAAAGACAAGACTGTATCATAGTAGTGAGCATGGCTTCAAATACAACGTTTTCGGTGAACTTGGTACTCACGCTAGCACCACTTGGGCAGACAGATTTCTATGAGTGAGCGTATAGTCTGCACTGGCTACAGTAAAAGCAGAGAGTATAACAAAAAGAGAAATGGTACACGTCTGGACATGTTATCAGAATGTCAGTACATGGGTGATCCAAGACCATTACTTACTAAGTACATGGTACGCCGAGGGTATCGAGGCGTTATCGATAAGATAACTGAACTATTGAGCAACATCCAAGAACTTCTGGCCAGATTGACGATATTCTTCGTTTCGTTATCGTGAATACCAATGTTGTCCAAGAGTTGTGGAAGGGAGTAACTGTCGGCACAATAGGCGGGTAGTCCAACAGACGGCAACAAATGACGTGGCTTCCGAAAGCAACGCGGAACCATTCCACTGGGAACATAGTCCAAGGAATGTTGTAATGAGAATGCGCTTTTGCATTCCTGGTGTTGAAAACATCTCTTTTTTGTTCACCCGGGCAGTCTTCTGGTACGCTTCGAGCGTCTCCTCGATCTGAGCATGCTCTGCCTTAACAAACTCGGAATTTTCATCTCCCTCTGCATGATATTTGACAAGAATATCCAGTGCTTCATTGCTCCTTCCCTTAGATATTAGCCAACGAGGAGACTCTGGGATGAACCAGATAAATGCAACCACGGTGCCTTTTCCTTTCCACAGACCATGTCGGCTGCGAGGAAAACTGCGAATCACTGCCTCGCGACAGGATGCCCGAAGGCATGATCCTTTTCAGCTCGTCGACACTGGAATTTGGATTAGCAACCATAGTAAACACGAATCCTGCTCTCACCTGAGATTGACCACGAAACCATACCTCGCGGGGTCCACCAACGTTAACCCGGATGAAAACGGGGAACTACACGACCTTTCAGTAAACTAGCCAAATACCGGCTGCCAACTTGCACTCTACGCCAAAACGGCAGCCCAGTACGCCCAGGCATCAAACCTTGGCCACACCTCCCGACCAGGAAGGATTCGATCGTTCTCAGATGGAGGCGAGGAACGTAGTTCTCCGACCTTATGAAGACTTGTGGCGGTCCCTGGCTAACAAGCACAAAATGCACGTCTGAACTCGTGTAGGTATTGTGCAACGCGGGTTGCGAAACCTTGAGACATCCGTCGAGCGACGATCCCGGAACACGATGTAACGTGTTTGCCTACCGACTCGGAGACCGCGTGGGACGGAATAGAGCTTGCAGTCATCCTCCACTGCGCTATAGGCTCTGAAAAGAGCGTCTTTCCAGCGTGGAAGGGTAGGATCCGTGAGAGAACCGGTGGAAAAGAGGTACAGTGGCTGTCCTGAGTGTCCGAAGGAAATTGTGCAGTCGACGGGATCGGCACCGTTCTCCGCAGTTTCACGTGCGGAGTGGTTTCAACGCGGCACCATATGACGAGATGGACGTCATCCATGTATCGTCTGTTGCGGTCAGTTCTCCAGCTGTCGAAGTCGTCACCTTTGTCAGTCGAGGAGGCAACCCAACACCTACTTCTTTGCACTGGCGTCTTCAGGGAAGTAAAATCGATCATATCGGGATAGCATTTTGGCAAGCGTCGAGCAGTAATTCATTGCCGAATCAATTGTCATCTCGCAGGGGTTCTATTTGATTTGTTCCCAGGAACGCTTCAATCGGCGAATCGGAGGTGAATTTGGGCCAGATACGATAGCGACCATGCTAAAATAATTATACAAAATCGACAACAAGTCAGGAGTAATCTCTAATGCCACAGTATCAGGCAACTCGCGTCGGCGACGAGGATGGAATAGTTGCTCGTATCCTGGAGTCCGGTAAAATAGGACAGTATCCTTGCGCCAAGCGTCATTTCCTGCATCCATTCAAAAGCGTGGACATACGGTTACTGTTCTGAATGACACGAGCGATATTATCGTTGTGATCGGATCGTCAACTATCGCACTAACTCCAGAGGATCAACGTCCAGGAGCTTCACTCGTTTGCCTGCCTTGAGTACAATGGACGTTGGAGGGGGACACCAAACTCGGCGTGATCGGTCTTCTAAAGTGCTCTGGCGCGCTGGAAGCTTATAAGAAAGAGGGTGTCTTGCTGGTCGCATAAAACCTACAGCAGGATCAATCAAATTCACCAGTTGCTTAGATATTGCAATCTTGCTGGAAGCGTCCCGCACCAGGAACTCCTTCATGTGGTCGAATGTACATGTCTTCTCGAGGAAATCACCGTGGCCTTCAATGTATTGAGCACCCTACAACAGAAATTTCAAGACAAGATAATAAGAACGAACCTCATCTGAATAATGTGTTGCTTGGGCTTTCTCCAATCCTCCATCTCAGTAGGAGTTAAGTTATGAGGTGGCTGGATTCGAAAGGCTCATCCAGGGTCGTGACTTATATGTCATTAAGAATGTCTTGATGAAGGGGTCTGATCAACGGACGGGTCATTGGGGAAGTCTGTCGTGCTGTCGCGAAGTACGTACCGTCAGTTTCATGTGACGTGAGGCGTTCCACCAGCGGAGGGGCCGTGCCAGCACGTACACTACCATCTATATCGATGACCATGTCATCCTTGGTATAATCCGGAAGCAGATACCACGGTTTTGAACCGATGATATGTTCAGGAGCGTCGTCGCCGAATGGCTTCTTTATCTTCGGCACATTCGTAGCAATCCAAGCAACGGTCGCTGCAATACGTTGTGACCAATACTCGGGATAAAGCAGAGAAGAGACCCACATTTATCGCCATTAGATCACATTGTATCGCTCGAGTCTGAAGGAATTGGTGATTCGACTTGATTGATGCAGCTATCGTGTCCAGATAGTCGTGATGGTCATCGCTATCAGAGACCCCTCTGCTTGCAGGCGGACGGATATGTTGGGTGGTCAAAAAGCATGATAGTCGCGTCATCATAGTATACGATACGCCGTTGTCCTCGACTGCGGATTCCGGGTAAAATCTATCAATGTCGACATGGCGAGCGATATGCACAAGCAGCAGGAGCGCTAGTACCCTTGTGAGAATATCCTCGTTAGCCATGACTCCTCTGTGTCTTCCATAGGAACCCAGCCAAATCCTTTCCATGTCCCACCATGACCGGCTCCAACCCAGTCCAATACCAACCTGAAACACCGAGAAACACCTTGCAACTCGCTTGGCTCCAACGGCCGTTTGCTGTTGTTCGCTGTGGTATTTCTGGACTTCCAAGACAAAAGCGACGATAGCCCCATCGAGCTCCTCTGTATCATTTTCAATGTGAGAGGCGGTTTCCTGCGCAGCGGGACCCGAATCGTATTCCATGGACGCGGTGAGAAGATAACGTTGCCGTCACCTTCCGTTGTGCGGGTTTGAGAAGCGTTTGCGCAGTTGTACTCTTACGTTGGTCCAGACCATCTCGAGGGATAAGTTGATTTGGTAGATGGCCGCATGGGGGTGCAGAAATATAGAGAAGGTTGCGAACAACAACGACGACCAATCTGATCAAGTCGTCAAGGACTTTAAGGAGCGTGTTCAAGCCGACGAGAAATTCTAGCGAATGATTGGTTCTTCTGAACAACGGACGCAATACATCCCGGGCAATATGTGAGATATCGAAACTAGATCCGAGGGAGGAGGCGCGAGGGATTGTAGCGACTGGGCAATTCTCTCCGCAGCACTGAGCTCCAAGGTGGGATTTCGCTGGACCATCGGAACTACGTCTCGTTGACCATTCCGGGAACTTCGGCTAGTGGATGGAGAGATACCAGCATCCGAAGGAATATAATAGATTGCGGAGTCATGCGAGTCACCAATGCGTTTCGAAGTGCTTTGGCTTCGCGCCCGCATCCCGCGGTCCTGGCGTGCCGAAGGGTCTGACCGAGAGCGGGTGATCTGATCTGCTTCGTCATGACTACTGAAGAAATCCAAGGAGGACGTAGAGGAATTGGCGTGTGGAACGAGACCGGCCATTCTTGATCGAGGACTCGATCTCCAGAAGTGTCCAGCTCACTTGACTAGTGAGCTTGTTCAGGTAGAAATACGGCAAGTCGTCTAGTCCAAAGCTCCAGAGTGTTCGACCGTTTTGGTATACCAAAGCCAGCCAGGGCACCAAACCCGAGTCCAGCGCCTTTCCCGGCGCGAGCGCTGGATTGTGAAGGGGTCAAGCCCGCGAGGTCACCGTCATAAGTGTCATCGATGTCGAGTGGCAAGTCGCGAGAGTGTCGACCTGTCTGCGTGTTGACATAGTAGATCTACGAGAGCCAATGATCGTCGGTGTACAGGTTGGAACTCGGTGAAGAACGGCTTACCTACCCGTCCTGCGTAACTTGTGGCATCCAAAAACCATTCGACATAGCAGGTCGTGAGGGAACGGCATGTCCAAGGCATTCGAAGAGTCGGACAGCTCGCCTGGACTCCAGTCGGGTTCCGGAGCATAATGGTCCCAAACAACTTCTTTGCGAGGAAGGACAAACAGAGCCAGGCGACGAATGTCTTTGATGCCACAAGCTAGCAGTGCTCCCCTGCGTAACGTACCGTAGCATTTGAGTTCGGACGACAAATGACAAAAGAAAAGAAAGGCTCACCTCCACACGGTTCAAATTACGGCTGCAGGACCGCGTGAGGGTGCAATCCCCAATAATCGAACACGTCTTGACTGTCGCCGGAGACGATCTCGTCGATGGCGGTCCCAAACACAACCAGGCGACGAATATCTTTGATGCCACAAGCTGGTAGTGCTCGCCTGCGTATCGTATCGTAGCCTTTGAGATCGGACGACGAACCAAAAAAGAAAAGAAAGGTTCACCTCCACTGTTCCATTTACGCCCAAAACACCGCGTGAGTTGCAATCTCCAATAATTGAACCCGTCGGAGATGATCTTGTTGATGGCGGTCCCAAACAGAGCCAGGCGACGAATGTCTTTGATGCCACAAGCTAGCAGTGCCCCCCTGCGTAACGTACCGTAGCATTTGAGTTCGGACGACAAATGAGAGAAGAAAAGAAAGGCTCACCTCCACACTGTCCCAATCACGGCTTCAGGACCGCGTGAGGCGCAATCTCCAACAATTGAACCCGTCGGAGATGATCTTGCTGATGGCGGTCCCAAACAGAGCCAGGCGACGAATGTCTTCGATGCCATAAGCTAGCAGTGCTCCCCTGCGTATCGTACCGTAGCTTTTGAGTCCGGACGACAAATGAAAAAAGAAAAGAAAGGCTCACCTCCACACGGTTCAAATTACGGCTTCAGGACCGCGTGAGGTGCAATCTCCAATAATCGAACACGTCTTGACTTGTCGTCGATGGCGGTCCCAAACACAACCAGGCGACGAATATATTTGATGCCACAAGCTGGCAGTGCTCGCCTGCGTATCGTATCGTAGCCTTTGAGTTCGGACGACGAATCAAAAAAGAAAAGAAAGGTTCACCTCCACACAGTTCCATTTACGCCCGAAAGGACCGCGTGAGGTGCAATCTCCAATAATTGAACCCGTCGGAGATGATCTTGTTGATGGCGGTCCCAAACAGACCCAGGCAACGAATGTCTTTGATGCCACAAGCTAGCAGTGCCCCCCTGCGTAACGTACCGTAGCATTTGAGTTCGGACGACAAATGACAAAAGAAAAGAAAGGCTCACCTCCACACTGTCCCAATCACGGCTTCAGGACCGCGTGAGGCGCAATCTCCAATAATTGAACACGTCTCGACCGTCGTCGGAGATGAGCTTGTTGATGGCGGTCCCAAACAGGGCCAATCGACGAATGTCTTCGATGCCACAAGCTCGCAGTGCTCCCCTGCATATTGTACAGTAGCCTTTGAGTTCGGACGAAAAATAAAATAAAATAGAAAAGAAAAGAAAGGCTCACCTCCACACTGTTCCATTTACGCCCGAAAGGACCGCGTGAGGTGCAATCTCCAATAATCGAACCCGTCGGAGATGATCTTGTTGATGGCGGTCCCAAACAGAGCCAGGCGACGAATGTCTTTGATACCACAAGCTAGCAGTGCTCCCCTGCGTAACGTACCGTAGCATTTGAGTTCGGACGACAAATGAAAAAAGAAAAGAAAGGCTCACCTCCACACTGTCCCAATCACGGCTTCAGGACCGCGTGAGGCGCAATCTCCAATAATTGAACCCGTCTTGACCATCGTCGGAGATGAGCTTGTTGATGGCGGTCCCAAACAGGGCCGATCGACGAATGCCTTCGATGCCACAAGCTCGCAGTGCTCCCCTGCATATTGTACCGTAACCTTTGAGTTCGGACGACAAATAAAAAAAGAAAAGAAAGGCTCACCTCCACACTGTTCTATTTACGCCCGAAAGACTGCGTGAGGTGCAATCTCCAATAATCGAACCCGTCTTGACCGTCGTCGGATATGATCTTCTTGATGACGGTCCCAAACAGAGCCAGGTAACGAATGTCTTCCCAGCAATAGTCGACGTCGCGATGCCTGTTCCATTCGTAGGCAACACGAGCGGGGCAAACGATGTCTTCGTGGCTGGTTCAGACGTCAAAGGCACAGGTAACGCAAAACTAGACAGCGAAGATCGTGGCCTTTAGATCGTTCGAAATTTTGATCTTCTCGTCGAACAGTTTGAGCAGTACCGTGACCAGCGACGATGACAGCCTAAGGACAGTCAATTCTAGCGATCCACAACCCCAGAGCAACCACGGTGCCTTTTCCTTTCCACAGATCATGTCGGCTGCGAGGGAAGCTGCGACCCAATCACTGCCTCGCGACATGATGCCCGAAGACGTGATCCTTCTCAGCTCGTCGACACTGGATTTGGATTAGCAACCATGGTAAACACGGATCCTACTCTCACCTGAGATTGATCACGAAACCATGCCTCTCGGGGTCCACCAACGTTAACCCGGATGAAAACGGGGAACGACACGATCTTTGAGTAGGCTAGCCAAATACCGGCTGCCAACTGGCAATCTATGCCGGAACGGCAGCCCACTACGCCCAAGCATCGACCCCTGGCCACAGCTCCCGACCAGGATTCGATCCTTCTCAGATGGAGGCGAGGAATGTAGTTCTCCGACCTTATGAAGACTTGTGGCGGTCCCTGGTTGAATCGGATGTTCGGAGCAATCTCTTTGTTGTGCAGCATCAAGGACGCCACTAACGACGCCGCCACTTCAACAAACTCCAGAAACTATATCACCCGCCAGTGCGACCAATATTTGCCTTGACATCCCCAATTCTGTAACGTTTTGTGGTCAGCGAAGTTATCGCACCGAAAACGCAGCTGAGAGGCGTTTTCCCATTGCACCTGTTCAAAAATACACTCACCCACACCATTTCTTTCAACCGTCCATCCATACTAAAGGTAGGCGTCCGCATCAATCGTTTGCGTGTACATCGCTTCACCGGCAGCTCAGAGCAGGACAATGGAGAAGGAGGCGGGAGTGGAGGAAAAGGGCCGATAATTTCGACTCGCAATCATTTGGAACTGGCTGATACAGTGAGGTTGGCTGTGCGCTGGTCAGCCTATGTAACTGACCTTCATGCAAGACAAGCCTGAGTGTGGGAAGAAGGCTAATACTACTACCCAAGTTGACTGCCAAACGTTATGTAAGTACGCCATTTTGGCCCGGAGGCACTCGTGACTCAATTATCATATTGACTTCTTTTCATACGATGGTGTGGGGAATATCATACTATTCTAACTAACAGTTAAAAAGTGAGGCTGAAAAAGCTGTCGAATGGGACGATAAGGGTGAGCGAGACGGCCCGCCTCAGGCTTATTATGTCATATCTGTAAGGCAGGGTTACGGGTATATGCATATCTCGTGGTGGATGGCGAGAAGTGAATGAAATAATGGTAAACATTGTCTTGAAATGCCATCGAAGTTTCATCCTTTGCCCTCAACACCCCGTCAACTGCCGCTCAGGTTTGGGTCGACGAGCGCATTGTTTGCGACGACTGCGACCTAGTCTTGAAGTAGGGGGACTGTTAGTGGAAGCCTGGGGTAGGGACGAGAGGAGCACCGGCGACGCATGTATAGACAACGAGTGTAGAAGGGCGACCGGAGAGTTGTCTACGACCTGGACAAGGTAGAGGATCATTGGTCCCTCCGCGACATGCCTTCTCTCTCCACTGTTGACATATCAGCTTCTCGATCTTGCTTCCGCTGCTGCAAACGGAAACAGGAACCTCTCGTGTCCGGCTCGACATGGCAACTGCAGAAGATTAGGCGCGGATCCTGGTGGCTCGTGTTCGAAACCTTGCCGCGCGGAATCGGTTTCGTTCCGTCTGGGCTAGGATCCTCGTAACCCGAGCTCAACTACCTCCTAGATCTATTTTCTTCGCCTCGTTGGATAACAGCATGTAAGTCGGCACCGACCGCTGCGCTTCAGTTGCACGCAGCTCGCGAGGACTGACATGATGATGATCGCGTTGATCCTCGTGTGTAGCATGCTGTCGCCAGTTTTCAGCGCCTTAACTAAGAACTCCGTCTCGTTGCAACCGGCAATGACAATTCCAGGTGGTTTGCCCAGCGTGTCGAGCATCCCACCGCCGATGTACGACGAGGTGAGGTTGACACCTGGATTGTGATTCTAATCATCCAGTTAGCCGGCACACTCTTATTTCATTGCAAATGCGTCCACTCACTGCGCAGAGAGGTTACTGAAACCGGTCAACCCACACAACTTCCTTCCTCGTCCCATATTCGTTTGTAGCGAGATTCGAATACCCAGCTCTCGTAGTTGTCTGCCTTGCCAGTGTCGTGATCGTCGCGCGTTGCTCCGTCTACTTCGACGTACAATGGACGTTGCCCGTGGACGCACTGGACAGGAGAGTCGTGAACTTATCCTCGAAGAGAGTGGCAGTGGGAGGTTGTGGTTGTTGCACACGATCGCACCACTCTTGGGTCCGGTATCGAAGCAGTACATGTGGGAGCGAAGCCCAAGTGCTCGCGGTTAAGCATTTTCTGGACGCGAAGAATGTCGTTGTCTGTTCCGGAAGCGGAAAACGACTCGGAGCTTGTTCATGCAAGCGGTGGCCTCATATGATACACGTAGTAATCAACATCATAAATCTGTCCCTTTTGTTTCGCCTTCTGAGAAGACATTGCAGAATGTGGCATCGACTACTTTGTTCATCTTCGAGTTTCCACTGCTATCGTCGAACCACTGGTAATTCAGGCCGACGGCGGGTGAACCGCTGGATACGCAATTGGGGATAACGAGAGTGACCATCTCGTTTTGGGCGAACTGAGCCAGTTGAGCTTGCCAGTATACACGGACGTGGAGGAAACTCGCGCCGGATCCCACTGTAGGGCGAGTGTCATGGGCACAGAGTGATCACACGGGGGATTTTGCATCGTGGACGCGAGCCTGCTGGAGTCGTTCGCCACGGTGGCATCGAAGTTGTAATGAAGCCGATTTCATTATATTCATCGGTTTGGGTGATGGTGCTTAGCAGCCCTGACCGTCAATGGATTTGGTTTCACAAAGGTGAGTTAGACTATACCATAGTAGGGACAAGCTTTCTTTCACGTAACCTTGACTGTCGACGGTCTGCTCATTGTTGGCAAGAGGCGGAGGGTGTCGAGTGAAGTAGAAAATATGCGCTGTGTGCTGGGCAACATCGTCGACGAAGTTGACGCAAGTGTCGGTGGATCGCTGTGCGGTGACTCGCTTGCCGTAAGTTACCGACTCCTCACAATGGAAGCAATGTAACCGGAATCGACAAAGAGTGTCTATTGCAGGAAAGTCGTCAACAAAGCGGCGGACGCGAAGTCGAGAAGAGCACGGACAAACCGTTGGGGTCAGATTCAGACTGAAAGCGCAGCTTCCACTCTTCAAAGCAATCCGTCAGCTGCGCATCATGCCGAATCGTCACAGAGAGGAAGTCCAGGGACTATGATGTCGGTGTTCAGTCCCGTCGGCGAATTAAGATTAGAGAATATCTCTGACGAAGCCTGACACAGCTCGAAGGATTTCCATCCATCAATAAGCACGTTAGCCACCCAGAACTTTGTATCACCACGGGGTATTTTCGGCATACTAGTATCGGGACGAGATCACTAAGACTGTTTATTTAGTGCCTGTTAGACAAGCCACGACAAGGGAGGGAGACAAATAGATATGCACTGTATGTGAAAAGGAAGGGGTAGTGCTGGAATATCGACGCCGATCAGTGAAGGTTTGGGTCCAACAAGCCTACTATAAAGGGCTAGTAGGATGAGAGACAAACACTGGCATCAGTCACAAGACCACCGACGTGCTGGATGCCACACACATTGATCTATCCCCAAAAACTGTCCGCTAGCTACCATACCAACTGTCAGCATTAATGATTGCCCGAGACATACCATTGAATCAATTGATTCTATGGTGATCGTCATTCAGAGCGAATAACGAACCAAAGGAGATCGCTGACAATCGACAAGTTCGCTCTGAACCATATAGGAACACATATTATAGTAACTGAATACTTGGGCGTCGATGATCAATGCGTTCTTCGCGGTCGTCATCCTTGCTGGCGCCGACACTACCAAAGAAGCCCAAGTCAACATCTTTCCCTTCTTCAGACACCTCAACAAATTCCTCCGTTTTCCTCGTCATTGTCAATTACTGGATATACCTACAACCCGTCTGTGAGCGACAGTCGCCGGCGTCATCGATGTAGAGCAGTACTAGTCACCTTTGGCAAACACTGCCAAACACTTCCGTGGATTCCCTTTGGCGCAAACGGTCTCCCGCGATGCCCGAACGATTCCAAAGAACGCCTTGGCTGGGCGGAGGATTAACATAGCTGGACTCGTTGTGAATCCGTTTGTTCGACATCGCCCGAAACTGAAGCACTCAAGAATGCTAGCTGCGCCGACAGCCCTTCTAGTTCAAGCATCCACGTTAGTGTTCCGGTTCAACGCGCTACTTCTTCAGTTCTACATAGTCTTCTAGTGGTGGTGATTGGGTGCGGGGGAGGCATGTCAGTCCTGCACAAGCTCTACCTCATGGCTAATATGTTAGATATACCGATATTACCATTGATCAACACGGTGCGGGTTAGGTTTGCCCGGTTGCACAAATTCTTTCTTTGTTCGAAGAACAGAGGTGCGAGACGAAGATCGGGGTTCAGCAATATAGCGGCAAGAAAACATATCTAATGTACCACTGGGAGAGGACCTATTGCAGAACCACTTTCCGCAGGCGTGACAGTCCTGAACTGTGTGGGTTCATGTTGGCATGAGCACGGTAAAGTCACGGCGAAGAATTCATTTCGAAGGTGTTGTTTGTCACCTCCCGACACGTAACAGGGTGGTACTATTGTGCGCATGGTAGGATATTAATCCAACAGTATCGTGTATTTAATCCGATTCATCCACATCAGAGCCATACATAGCATACATCTCCAAAGTATCACCTGAGTCAGAGTCCGAGTCCGAGTCCGAGTCACCTGAGTCCGATTCATCGCCCCCGTTGCTGTCCTCATCATCTGCAAGGAATTCCCACTCTACTTCAGAAAGCGACAGATTGACATCAAGATCATCGAATCTATGAGAAAGGGAAGTGTTGCCGTCAAGGCAAGTTGGATCGGACTCCGTGCTGTGATTGTCGCCGACTCTGCTCTCCGCATCAGACAACTGCCATTCGAGTGCTTCAAGTTCAGGGATGGAAACACTCTCGAGGTCGTCGAATCCATCCAGAGGAGTGGAAGCACTGGTTGTCGATTGCACTTCGTGTGACGTGCTGTCCCGGACATGTGAATACGTGTGGCCGACGCCGACGCCCCAATGATGTCTGAGGAACATGTCGCGATCCACGAACCTTTTGAAAGAGCGACTTAGGAGAGAATGAATCGTATGGTTGGAAAAATACCGCACCTGTTAACGTAGTAATAATTCCAATCTTCAGAATCTCTTGCTATTTGGGACGATGATGTACGGTCTAAGTTGAACATCCCCTTTGCGAAGGCAGGTATGAGATGGCATCCTCTCATTATCTCCGCGGGGTCGATGAAGTCGAAGGCGTCCTCATTGTTCATTGGAACAAACTTCAACATATCGAGTTCGACCGCGTCATGCCGAAGATTGGGCGGAATCCATTTGAACCATCGAACATATAAAAAATCTAATCGATGAGCGTTGTAATCCTTAAGCCCCGGCCCGGTGTACAGGATATTTGCATGATAAATGCCGATGACACGAGCGTAACAAAAGCGATGATGCTCTTGTCCAAGTTGTCCATCCGTGGATCCTGCCTGTAGCATCATTATGTCACGGTGATTACTGTTTGGATTAAGGGTGTCCTGGTCGCGACGGACGTCATATGTCGTATAGTTTACTCGAAGCACATTGTGCTGATAGATTCGACCGCCTTTGAACAGTACCTGATCAGTGCTTGCCTCCGATCTATTGTAGCTGTCATCCAGGCCCGGTTGGACATGATCAGTGCTTGCCGAAGACTGCATATGGATTGCCCTTATGCGCGGAAGGAGGTGGTACTTCAGTTTCGGGATGAAGTCCTGCTCGGCCAGGTTTTATCGTGACCAGACGCAACTAAGCCTGTACGTACCTTTAACGCTGGATCATCTATGTTTTTCCGCACGAAACTGACGAGATCGATGGGTTTGTGTTGTGATTTCCCTATGTTGTAGCGCTCGTCAGGAACACTGGGGACAGGCTCCAACCGACCATTGCTGTTGTTTGACTCGCGAATTCTGCGAATTCTAGCTTGCCGTCGCTCGATCCGAGTAAGTTGACGGACAAAATCTTTTCGGTTGGTGCGTGTATATCGCCCTTTCCCGACTCTATGTTCCCGTTCGCCCTGAGAGCAATGTCAGAACTAAAGTGGTATACGCAAGTGAGCCACTGACCAGCTGAGTAGAGTACGAATCCGTTGTACCGTACATCCGGATAGATGTTGTGTAGTCACCGAGGGCGTGGAATTTATATGTACGAAGATTCAGGGTTTTTGTTCGGCGCGCAGAAGCCACAGCAGCAGAATTTATGGGCTCACGCTGAGGACGAGCGCGAGCCTCACGACGGTGGCGTCCTTCGGACTCACGCTTGAGCTCTCTTGTATGAAATGCGGGGCATGTACTGGCCTCGAACGCACGTACAGCATCTCCTAGACGTTGGGTGATGTCATCCATCACTTCAAGGGTTTCCTCGGTGTGCATGCGCAGCTTTGCGAGGCCATGCCACTGGCACAAGAGAGAAAGGAGTTTTGAAATGACTGCGTCATGGGGTTCTGGTAGTAATCCTTCGAAAACAGGAAGCGCACACTTTTGAAATTTGATTTAGTCACACAGCGTGTAGAAACTCATTTGTAACAAATACCTGGAGGAGATCCTCGAAATCATGAGCCGTCATCCTTCTCAATTCCGACACATTGCTCGAAAACCGTCGAATGGTATCTTTTCCAAACGAAGGAACTTGCCGGTATCTTGAAATCCGGAAAGTATCTGTTGAATCCTTGGCAAGCGGGATCAAAATTTCGATCACTCACCTTCGATCGAGCTCACATAACTTGTTCCCTCTTAGGCTGTCCAGGATACGTAGGAGGTGCGTCAAGATTGATTTCCAGACCCCAAGTTCAAATTCGTGTAGCATATCGACCACGAGCATGCAAAAAAAGTTAAAGCTGAAAGCTGAAAGCCTCTCTGAGAAGGCATTCTACACAAGTCAGCTTGGCTACGTTGGCCGTAATTAGCACCTACCCCAATGGGTGTAAGAGACTCATCCTTTAGATGAGCTTCAATTCGCGTAGAATTCGTGGCATAGTTACTTTCGTAGATGAGCCTTCGGGCACTTAGAATTTTGTTTCGCCGGTTGGCATCATCAACACGAATGAGCGATTGTCTTTGAGACATGTCTCGTCGGGTGCCCATATCAGGTACATCCGTCATAGGAACAATACACCGCGGGCATGGGCATGACCCAAGGTTGCGTATAGATGCTATCAAAACCCTGTTGAGATAAA
>JBBPOT010000131.1:0-18617 GCA_038091595.1 Leccinum subatratum | reverse complement strand
TGAGATTCAGACCACCCCAGTTACGGGGGTCTATACCTTTACCCTTGTCAATCTTGGGAGCGTCCTCCCTTTCCGGCGATGGCTCTGGGGTCTCGGTCCTAGCAGCAGTGGCTTCGGACGGTTTTCTTAAATGGACGGTGTGGCGTTGAACGAGCGTCAACTTCCTTTTTGCAGCATGGATTGCTACTAATCGTAGCTCATCGTAGAGTACGGGTGTTTCTCCAGGCGCGTCGCGGCGCGCCGCGAGAGCGACGATGCGTTACGTAGTCCACGGGACTTCGTCATCATCAGGATCTTCCTGATCCGCCCCATCTTCTGGGGTACTCGCCTGGAAGCGAGCCAGCCACGTTCGAGGAACGGGATTCGGCACCAGCTGGGCTGGGCAATATCGATCCGGCCCGCGAAGGGGCATCGGATACATCTCGTAAGGTAAGAGCGTCACGGCACGAAGCCGTGCGGTCATACTCTCGGCGAGTCTCCGCACCTCGAAAAGAGGGCATGGGTGTGATCTGGTGAAGTGATGACTCACTGATTGCGCGGCAAAGTGGTGTCAACGCCTGGAGATCGGCGTTGGCTGCGCTTCTAAGATTGTAACGCATTTTCGAAGGTAGTTGATTTTGATAAGGTTTTTGAACAAGTTGAGGAATTTTTTACGGCGGTTCTCCCTTAGCTGGCCAGGCCTTGAGGTACCGTCGAAGGAGAGAGCGAGGGAGGGAGAAAGTGCGAGTGAAGAGTAAAAGGCTCAGCGGTTCTTTCAAAAATAGTATGAAACACGCTGACTTCCTAAAGGAGAGTCGAGAGAGGTCACGAAGTCGCTCAGAAAGAAAGGAATAAGGCATCTTTTCTGTTTAACCTCAAGAGACATGTAATGCTACGGGCTTTTCTTTTTATACCTATCGCCAGCAACCGTATCTCTTCTGAGGTCTAGCCGCTCTGTGCACAGGCCACTGCTCTGGCTTTTGACACGTGACTTTTGCGCCCGTGACTTAGTAATCCGTACCCGTTACATCCGAGTCCGGGCTGCAGTGCGCTTCGACTTCATCAGTAAAACAACCTTTTCCGGATACAGACTCTATAGTTCACACGCTTCTAGTACAGATCTGTACATTGTGTGGAGACCTGTGTGGCATCTATATGGGTCCCTACAGGCTCCCAACTGAACTGCTAAACACTCGGTAGTATCTACAGAGCCCATAGAGAAGACAGCATAACTTGAAATACTCCGAAGTAGTTAAACTGTCTTGTTCACCCCACGTTCGAAGGCAGACTCGGAGCATCTAGCAGTAACTTGGAGCGAATGCGTTGTACAGTTCATTTTACAGACACAAACGTATAGTAGTTGTACAACACCTAAAAACCCTGAAGTGACGGCGTACAAAATTCTCTGACATCAGGACAATAGCCACTACGCCTCACGATCATTCGGACCCGTCCAACGTGCAGCTCCGCAGTGGTAAGCTTCGACTTTGCCTTTTCTTGCTGCAAACGACTATATTGTAGCTGCAGCGTATCACGATGAACGAGTTGGTCAGCAAGAGATTTCTGAATAAATCGAATTTTGCGGTTGCTAGCCGCGGTTTCCAGAAGTAAATTGGCCTCCATCGGATTGTCTGGGGGCGGTATTGTTGACGGTGCGCACACCTTTGGCTAGACGTTGATGAGCACGAGTCCCGAACGCGTAGGATTGGTACTTACGAGTTCTAGTACTATACTAGGTAGCGAGCCAGCGGGGTCCTCAAAGCATGCCGGATCTCCTCGTGATTGAACCGTTGATAGACCGGATGCGCGTCCACTTGGCTAGTCGCTAATAAGCGCAAGCCTTGAGTGCTTAGGATTACTAGTACTCACAAGTTCACATACCATCATACCAGGTGGTGAGTCGGCGGCATTCTCAAAATATGAATCATCCTCTTCTATCTTCGGGGAGACAGCGTTAGAGACGGTAGACAATGACAAATGTCGAAGGGAAGTAAGAGGTGAAGCGGTACCACTGGGCAACACCTGCCCCGAAATTGCAGGCGGTGGTTCGGAGAATGTCTGGAAGGTTTCAGAGTATTCGGGAGGATGCATGCCGAGCGTATTGCAAAGAGGCAGTTGTGAAAAGCCACCGGGAGAGCTCATATGTGATCACAACAAAAGATGGTTACGGACTGGGAACGTATTACATAATATAACTGTACAGTTGCACTTCGCTTATTATCTTGCTCGATAACAATCTGCTCATGGAATATCTATTAATCACCCTCCCGATCTTGTCCTCCTCGTCCGAATCAATCAACCCGTTCTCCATCTTACGAGCACGCCCGTATACGTCTGCCTATGACCCTGACCACATCAATCAGCTGCCAACCGAACTCGATGGATTTTTTCCCATCGAAGTCTTGCAGACGCACAGCAGGCCAATAAGGCAGATAATCTTGCCTTCGACGATCCCGCGAAGCATGCCGACTGCGAGGAATTTGAGGACGTGATCTTTGACCTTGAGTTCTTCGTTGAGTGTGCGTGATAGAGCAGCTTTCCGAAGAATGTTTGCCCCAGGCAATCTAAGGAAGACAAGTACATATATATAACAGGAGAAAGAACAACCGCAGGACATCAAAACATGCACTTGGTCTCCGCTTGGCCCTTACATTTGTCCTCGGGTGTCGCAGGCGGCAGATCCGAGACGTCTGGCGGGGGGTGAGCGCTGTGTGCCAGAAAGACACTCAGAGCATGTCTTAACTTGAAGCAAGATGGTCAATTACCGCAGACACGTTGTGCACCAGCAACCTCAACACTCGAATCTTGTCATCGTCCACCGTCTTGGGGAGGTGCGCTGACAGTACCTTGTCGTTTCCTCTATGTCTCGCTGTCAGCGCCAATCACCACACGCTACGTGGAATGACGCACTTTCTATGTCGTCCTTGGACAACTCACATGGCATTTTGAGGATCTTTCCGATCGACAAGCATCCCAACGACAACCGTCGCTGGGGCGAGCTGTTAGAATATCGTCACTGAAACATAGCATCGGACAACCAAGGAGAGCAACCGAGGGTGTTCAGACAATACGCAAAAAATCAGTCACTATACATACCTCACGCATCCGTTTCTGGTTCACACTCGAGGGATAACAATAGACGGGGAAGAAACTCGCCAAACGTCTTTCATCGCCCAATCTCGTCCGTGTAGTCGAGGTTCACTGCGAGCTTGAGCATCTCGTTCGTAGGCATCGAGGTCTTCTTGATACTTGTTATACGAGCCTTGAATGCAACAGGAAAGGTGGGGAGGGACGTCTACGACTTTGCCTGGTCGTTGACAGTGATCCAGTGAGACACGTATATGCGCGCCAAGGCTTTTTCGGGGCTTAATCTTGTGAGCGTTTCGTGGCCAAATGAATTTTATGCGTGAACGGGGCGCATCATCAAGCTCTCCGATCGCCTAATACCCATCATGTCCGTCAAGGCCGTGCATTCGACGAACCTGCAAAAAGAAACGCACCGCTTCTGACTCCTCGTCTTCAGAGTCATCTCGATATCCCCCCCGTCGTGCGACGGTATGATGTCATCCAAAAACTTGAAAAGCGGCTCGAGTTGTTCGAGTTTGTCGGTACTTCTTGCTGATCGCGACGTCGAACTTGCTGAGCCGTTGCGCGCAGAGACGTCTCGCGGGGGTCGGCACTGTGTGCCAGACAGACATGGAAGGCGGGGACGTACCCAAAGGAAGATGAACGAGACATACCGTAAACACGTTATGCACTAGCAACAAGTTCAACGTTGGAATCTTGTCATCGTCCACCGTCTCGGTGCAACTGTTCCAAAACCATAGTACCTTATTGTCTTCCTATGTCACCTCGTCAGCACTAATTGCCATACGCTACGTGACATAACGGACTTTCTATATCGTCCTTGAACAGTATCTTGAGAATGTCCTCTTCCAAGTCCAGATGGGCCCCGTCGTCTTTCATCTGGTCCTCTACGGTATGTCACATCACATTTCAGATCAACGTGGACGCGGACGACTCATATGGCCTTTTGAGTATCTGTCCAATCTACAAACATCCCAATGATCTGCGCGGGGGACACCATTTCTTGTTCGTCGTCCAACTTGCGCGTCGCTGCTGTGAGCTGTTCGAATATCGGCACTGAAATTTACCGTCGGACAACCGAGGTAAGCAACAGAAGGTGTCAAGAAAGAAATTCGGCGGAAAAACATCCATCGCTGCACATACCTCACGCATCCGTATCTGGTTCACACTGGACGAATAACAATAGAGGGGGAAATACGCCAAACACTGTCTGAGTTCCTGATTCTCGACCGTGTCAGGGAGAGATAGGCCATTACGGGACTCTTCAAAACCTGTCGTGCACATACATTCAAGTACAGCGTGTCAGAAAACGCATCGTTACAGATGTTATAGACAAAAACACAAAAGGACAAAAAACACGTACGTACCTGCTCGTCCGACATCATCCCCGTCAATACGAGCTTGGGGATTCTAATGCACAATGCTTGAACTTTTTCCGCATCCTCCCCGTTGAGTACGTGAAGAAGAAACTCGACGATACGCTCGCTCTGGCCCTTTAACGAGGTCATACGTTAGATCGGCTCTGGCCAAGTGAACGTACTCCCGCGCCACCTTTCTTCAAGAAATCCCCTTCGTGCTCCATCAACATGTCAGACACGCTTTGCAAAGGGCGAGAAAGCTTCGGCGTGTGATCAAACAACATAACCCGAGACAAACGGGTTCCTTTTCGCGGAGCAGGAGCTCCTTACGTCTGACGGTTGGCACGATCAATTCAACCAATATACCTTCCAATGTCGAATGCTCCTCGAAGGTCTAAAAACATCATGCATGAGTGTTTATTTTGACCCTGCAGATGTCGACGCAATCGACGTACCCATTCACGCGCTCCAACATACTGATAGAGTCAAGCGCGTCCTCCCGTCCTTGTTCTTCAGGGCTAAGTTGTTTGGGAGGCTTTAGCGCCTTGGCGAGGTTGGCGGCGCTTGGAGTTGCATCGTCTTCATCGGCCTCATCGGCCTCTCCGTCTCCTTCCTTTTCTGCACCGCCTTTTCCGCCCTCGCCCTCGCAGTCTCTCGATTCTTGTACCACTTCGACGACGATCCTAATCAAACCCCTCTCCCTTGGCGACAAAGCTCCTAATACATCTAAACACCGTACCATCAGCACCTCTGCATTTTGTGGGCCAAATGAGTTTGATGTATGACCATTGCGGGGCACATATACGCACCTTTCAACTCAAGTCATAGTCACAGTACTCCCGTACCCGTCGTGAGCCTTACCCATGCAGGTTCCCTAGACATGGTGGGGAGGGCAAGGCGATGGCAGGTGAGGTTGCGGAGTAAGTCCGAGTGAGGACCTACGGTTGAGCGTGCGCGTGCCATGTAGACGCACAAAAGGTGCAAGGCAGGAGGACGAGACTGAGCGGTATTCCGTCGCGAAGGCCTGCCGCCTGGTATTGAGTGATTGGGCGCACGAGCATGCGATTATTCCACCTCGTCAAGGGGAAGTAAGGGGAGAATGTTTGTATTTGAGGTGGTAGAGCTCGGGTGCGAGAGAGACGCTGATCTTGTGGGGTACGATGAGAGGGAAAGAGTGAACGTTGGACGATCCGTCGTTGGAATAGGGACCTTGAAGATCGCGAGGCGTTACAGGAGGGGTGAGAGAGGACGGTAGTCGTTGGGAGCATCTTTGGCAGATTCAAAAGAAGGACATATTTGTGAGGGTACTAGAGAGATGGGAATGAGAACACGAGAAGCATCAGACGGACGGCGGGTGGCGATGGAAGGTTCTCTGGGGGGTGGGCAGAGCTGGTCGAGGGTCTGACTTGTCCTTTTTGGTGGGCTCGACGTTGATGTCGGGAGCGAGCAAATGGACTCGTCCGAGGCAACGATACCCTGTTCGTGGCCTTGCTGCTGCCCCCAGACGACGACCGCATACCACCCCGCTGCTCGCCATCAGACACGTCTTGCACATTCGACAACAGCGTAGACCGCATCGGCCGGATCGACCGCGGGGAAGCCTCTCCATCTGCACGCCGCGGCGTCGTCGTTGCGTCAGTTGCGTCAGTACCGGCGCAGGCACAGGCGTAGGATTGGAAAGACGTTCAGAGAGGAACGGCGACGTCGCCCGACCCTTATTTCCGCCCCTTGACAGTCGCCGACCCTTCGATCCCCACCGCCAGCGCCGTACCATCCAAATCGATCGTCGACTCGATCCGCTCCCAGTCCTCCTCCGTCCTCGTATTCCCCCGACTCAGAATGTCGCTCCGCAGATCGCTCCGGCTATCTTGCGACGAAGACGTGGTGCACTTGTTACTCTTCTGTCCCAGTCGAAATATAGACGCCAGTGAGGGTCGTCGAGGGACGGCTTGTGGTTCAACGGCAGTCCTCCGTACGGAAAGTTGGCAGGCGCGTTCTTGTCCTTCCAAGACCGTACCGATTCGAGACCACTACTCGTCTGCGGCCTCAGATGAGCCGCCCCGATCTGTCCGTGCGGATAATGATACGAACAATGCGAGTCGGTACTCAGCGATGCGGTCGAAGCGGCTGGGAAAGCAGGCGCAATTACGACCCAACGTGCTCCGAATGACTCCGCTTCCATCCTCGACATGTCTCTCAACCCCATCAATCCCAGTCTGCCTCCACGCCAACTTCTTCTTCGCGCCCTCCACGTCGTGCTCGACGCCCTGAGATTCCAAGTCTTCAGAAGGAACCGTGACCGTGCTGTTCATCCCATCGCCCCATCACCAATTCCGGTTCTCGTTCTCCTCCGTCAAAGGCGAGTCGTCGGGCGGAAGATCGCCACAGCTGAGCATGTCTCGAAGGAGCATCAGCTACCGCTGACTGAGATCGTGTCGGCCTGTCGACGAGCGCCACCGAGGGTTCATGAGGGCCGGACGTCGATGACGACGACGAAGTCGCTGCGTTGCTGGTCATCGCAGCCGAGGATGGCTTGGACTCTTCACCCGTCAGCGTCACAGCCCGTTCACCATTCTTGCGGCGATCGAGTTCTGCTTGCACCGGCGCAGATAAGGTCGAAAATGCTCCAGACGGCGGAAAAGAGCGCTCGACGGGGGAGAACTCTCGAGGAACGTCTGTGCCTCGGTGAGCAGGTCGATTGAAGCTCTTTCAGTCCTATTGACGAATCAGCATCAGTTTTCACCCTCAGCAAAGCAACTCACTGTCGACGCTAGAGGCAAACTCCCGGACCATCCCCAAGTCCCTCTTCAACCCAATCTGCGCCTGACTGATCCTCGAGGGAATCTTGAGGTCGCCCAACGAGTCCCGTCGCGGCAGACGTCGTCAATGTAGGTGGATTGGTGACTTGTGTAGTGCGACCCAACGAGGCCGACTGCGGCGACGAGGGTGATTTTGGCGTCGTTTTGATCGGTGTCGCCGGGGACATCGAAGATCCGATAGGGTCATGGTGATGGAAGGGAAGAAGGGGCGCCAGTCGAAGGTATCACAGGCTCGTGCCCGTCCCTTAAGTGCAGCGGTATCGAATTGGCCGCTGATATCCCATTGATCGTCCCCGGCGGCGACGGCGGATGAAGTTGGATCGGGGTTAACAAATCAGGCATACGCTACCCATGAAACCCTTCGGACTATCTTGCTGCGGAGGAAACGTAGGCACCGGTGGGAGTTACTCCGCACTTTCCGTTAGAGTAGGCGTCGAGAATACTACTCTCGAGGACGACGCTCGACCGACGGAGGATCCGTACGAGGCATGCCTGATGCCGATCGACCCAAACTTGCCGCTACCGAACGCGAGCGAAGCGCCGTTGGGCACCTGCATCGAATTCGGTCGTCTACCCGGCCCAAGAGAGGGTTTGCCTGCCCGATCCCGCCAGATGCAGAAGACGACCCATCGCC
Source organism: Leccinum subatratum (assembly GCA_038091595.1). Taxonomy (NCBI): domain Eukaryota; kingdom Fungi; phylum Basidiomycota; class Agaricomycetes; order Boletales; family Boletaceae; genus Leccinum; species Leccinum subatratum. The sequence continues at coordinate 10,740 of JBBPOT010000131.1, read as the reverse complement.
CGCCGCAGAAAGGTCCCCGCTACTCGTGCACTCGAACATACCGCTCACCTTCCGCCTCGAAGGCCTATTGGTCTTGCTCGGTGTCGTAGGCACCCATCCACTTCCTCCTTCGCTCCCACCATCTCTGTACGCATGCGTCCGAGTTCCTTGAGGAGCTGAGTGTTTGGAGTAGTAGAGAAGAAATTTCGTTCGGAGAGAGCCTGTTCAATGGCTGCGAGATAAGGATTGGGGCATTTGCACGCTGGGAGATGGAAGACTAGATGGTGCTACTAGAAGACAGTGAGGGTGGAAAAAAGGAGGTAGAGGCGGTGTGTGGACGTGAAGATTCGACGTCGTGTTTGCTCACGTTCTTCGGCGTTCGCCGTCTGCGACAGACTCAAGCGATGGATCGTATTGATGGTAGGATGCGAACGAGACGTGATACTAATTCGTTAGCGGATCACATCGCAGGGTGAAGGCATAGTAGCGTATGATTACATTACATGAACACTAGTAACTCTACTAAGCAAGTGATAAGGCATAAAAAAATTCCTTATTCCAGTATTTATTGAGCCAGAATTCACTTGATAGCTCGTAAGAAGTGTGCCGCGTTAGACGCGGGTTCGCCTCTTTGCCAAAACGTGGGATGAGGTGTGCTGGGGAACAAATGTGGTTCAATGGAATGATGTCTCCGACTCGAGTCCCGTTCCTTCTAATCACACGTTTCAGGATGTGCATGCCAGCAGCACCGTCGGTCGTACTGGACGATAGAGGAGGGATGATGGTGTTAAAGCGTTGAACGTAAGCGAGGAAGTTTTGGCTGTGAAGGAGTCGAAAAACGAGGCGGATTTGTACAACAGTATGCCCTATAAAGCGATGAACGTCTGATAAAATGTATCACTGCAGAACGTACCTCGGAGTCCGTTTGAAGGCCAATCGCTTTCATCCGATTCGCTAACAATTGCGCAATCATAGCGACCACCCGGAAAGCGCGCCGAGGGAGGAGAGGCGATGAGGCTTTGGGGCGGCTCAAACGACTGTGGGTCGTGATACCTTGGTTGCTGGACCCGCACTTTGAACCAAACTTGAATCCGCTCAGAATAGTCGCTTATTTCGCTGCGTCTTTCGACAGAACGGGGAGCGCTATGAAGATAGTCAGCGATAGCTGCTCGTAAGTCGGGTAAATCAAACATTTCCGAAGCTTCATCAATCGAAGTCCTCAATGATGGCTTGAGGGCCAATCGGAATGCAGTCGTGGAAGAGGCGAATATTCTCCGAGGGAGAATAGCATCTGGGACGGCACCGCTAGCAAGTTCTTCGGCCATCTCAAAGTAATTGGCAGCTTTACGAATCGAGGAAAAGTAATTCTCGACATCGAGAGCTTCCGCGTCTGGTTCATGTTCGTCCGCTTGATCCTCGTCATCCTCGTCAGACCTTTCGTGCTCGATGGATGCAATATGCACGGCTATGTCGAATCGAGAACACTTTTCGCTACGGTCGAGGTGCCGGGCGATCTGTGTGTAATAATCTTGGTTGTTTCCGGACCGTGCGGGTTGCTTGATTTCGGTAACGTGTGCATGTTCTGTAACGTCAGCAGTCCATTGCATAACCGCTCCGGAGGAACGGATAGATGGCACGACGTGCTGAAGAAGCTCAAGCTTGGGGATCTCCCAATGGTCGAGAGGTCCTTTGGAGCCCTGCCTTCCGCCTGCAGTGATAATAGCTGATTTGTGAGTATGGAACCTCTGCAACGCCGCTTCAACCCTGGTCAACGCATCTTGATCGAAACAAGGCATCTGAGAAAAATAGCGAAAGTCGAGAAGGGCGACGATGGCCGCCAGGAACTTCGGAGGGACGCCACCCGCGATGATTGCAGCAATGTACCTTTGCGCGGCACGGTGATCACGACCCGTCACTTGCTTTAGCTTTGATACCCCTTCTCCGAATGAACGGTATCCAACCGGCGTTTCGACAAGAGAAAATCTGTAGTCGATCTCGTCCGGTCCGAGAACAAAAACACACCATTGTAAATCATGGTCCCAGAACATTCGGTGGAAGTGGTGTAGGGGTTCTGGCGTGATGAAAATCGATGGTTCGGAAAGCGGCCAATCCCTGAAAAAAGGTTTGTCCACGCCGTTAAGGCGGAAGGACTGGCAAACCTTGAGAAATTGTTCGAAGTCGTTGGGATTTGCCATCGAGCAGGCCTTTTTGATGTCTTCAAGAGTCATTGCGGCCGTACGAGAGGGGTGGCGAAAGGAGTCCCCGAATTCCTTGTATGTTGCAGTAGACACCGGCGAAGCCTTGGGAGCAATACACGTGAGTAACCCCTCTTCGGGTGTGTCGGCGATGTAGGCAACGAGGGGAGGGAAGCAATAACGTAAGTTGCCGAGGGGATCACTCATCATGATCCCAACCGCGGCGGCAATCTTGAGGGGTTTCAGCACAAGATCCAAGCTTTCGTGGAAAAGCCGATCAGATAACAGGCTGCGAACACGTGAGCGTTGATGGATGAAAGACGCGACTGGCAACAGTGCGAGGAGTACATGACCATGCATTGATCCCTTGCTGCGGATTTCGGCGTCGATGTTGGCCAGGCTGAGAAGTAGCGGATGGGCCATCCTATTCCCTGTCATCACCGAGATGTTCGTCTTGTCGGATGACAAGACAACACCAAGAAGCGTTGCACCATTTGGTAACTGATCCTTTGTCCTCGGAGTCAAACAAAAAATCAATTTCTGGAAAGGACAAGCTTACCTGTAAGCTCCAGGCGTGATCACTCGACAGCCACTCGTCGTAGACACGAGCTATCCGTGCAGACGACGACCACACTTTGTGTGGGACGAAGGAGATGTGGGATGCAAAGAGTGGATGACTGAGTATGCTCTGAAGACATTCTACCGGGTCACGATAGAAGACGGTCGCTTTGCGTTTGGTCGCGACTTGAGTACGCAGAACGTGTGACTTCCAGCGAGGTCCCGACGGCAACAGTTCCGCGCGAAGGCGTAACTCTTTTGCTGTTCGAAAGGAGATCGGAAGCTGCTTGATCTGAAATAGAGTTAATTTTTTGTGGTTATATAAGAAATAGGGAACGGTCCTCAACGTACCAGTCGCAAGGATAGAAAGTTGTCAATGGCTGCCATGCTTAAACGTGAGCGCAGAAGCCACGATGCTAACTGCCATTCTTCCCCCGACGCAAAAGGATAGTGTAGATTTTCCTTACGGTAGTCTGCATGTGCATCATTGAAGAACTCATCCATAAAAGTTGTTCCCCCCGGATATATTGAAGGAATGTTCGGGTGATTTTCGACAATTTGGCCAGTGAGAGGACCCCGGCGCTCGTCCGAGTCGGTTGGGTCGTAGGCAGCATCATGATGGTTGAAATCGTCTTGTGCTCCTGTCCCATCAACACCACTGGCAGCCTGATAATTTAAGTCACCGTGATCAGGGCTAGGCTGACGCTGGGGCTCGGAGTCAGCGGAACTTGAAGGGTGGATGTCGGCGGCATTGCGGGCAGGTGCACGATGTTCACGGAGATTTGAAAGACCATTTGCCCAGGAACCGCATGCGTTTGAGGGTTGATTCATGTGTTGAAGGACCCGTGTCTCGTTTGCAAACCGCTTCCCGCAGTCGGGACAGAATGACATTTTCTGTGCTCGATGAAGCCTGGGCATTGTTGATGTGGTAAGGACGCAAGGTACATAAGCGAGAGTGCAAAACGACAAATACAAAGTGATACTTTCTACCCACTAAATCACGCCAGAATTTCTGGCAGCGCTCCAAACACGCCAGCTCCCGACTCCCGACTCGCCTGTCCCCATCTTCCTCCCGGTCTCCAATCACACATCATGAACCGAGCAAGGTGCCTAGTAACGCACACTGGTAACACCGAGAACAAGTACTGCGTCACCTGAGAATTATGCAAGTAGACACTGAATCATACCTTGTATACAAAAATCGTCACTTCCCCGTGCAATGAAACCAGACAACTTACCTGTCGCAAGACTCCTCACACTCAGTGATACAGCTCACTGCAATCTGCTCCAATCCGGCTCCCCATATCGGTGGGCCACGAACCGCACGAACACGGCCTCGTCAAACACTCAAAGGTCCCCGACACCAGATTGAACCCATTTTTCTTGACCGAGTTCGTCCGCATCGTCGATTCGTCGATGTTGCTCCGGTCACGGCAGATGTTTTGACGATCACGATGCTGATGGTGACGTGTGTAGATATGGGTGTGTGTGGAAGGAACATGAAAGGGTGTGGGCGCACATGGGCTACCACGCGAGGAGAACGACGGGGAGAGGAATAAAGGAGAAGCACCGCCGCCGGCCCGGGCGGTAGAGCGACTCGAGTGATATGCAACTGTGAAAGACACCTCGACCTCGACGTACGGATCGATGTGCTTATCAATGATCTCGTGCCCGGTTAAGTCCTTGGCGTGTAAGTACCCCAGATCTACTAGAACGATAATCTGTCTCACTCACTGCGCCGTGCGGAAATGAAATCCTGGCAGTACCTAAAACAGATTAGTAGTTTAGGACAGCACCAGGCTAGCGTTGCCGTGCGTATGAAGTTCACTTCCGAGTCGCGGAGGTCACACTTCGTCACACGGTGCAACCGAACTAGCCCTGGGCCAGTGGGCCATCCATGAATCTCGCACATCGCACATCGATGCGCCCAGTCTGCGTAACGTGTGCCGCATCGCCACACCGACCGAATACGACAACACCTACACGCCAAATCGAAAAACTTAATGATTAACTTAATGGATTATTTGCCGAAAAAGATTGACATGTGAGCATCCCACGGGTACAAAGCGAGGATATATGTATCGACAGAGCCCACTGACTGGCAAGTTGTATCTATCAATCCATAACTGGCTCCAAGCCAAACTTCATAACGCAATAGGCCCTATTATTGGCCTCATTTCTTCAGGTGCTGCGCACTGCGCAAACAGTATTCAATCCTTTCGGTCCTTAATTGCAAGCTCGAATCGTCGCGCTGTTGGTAGATACGTTTGCGATTTTTTCATATACAGTTGAAATGACGCTGCGCACGCAAAACGCCACCTGGGCCATGTATGAGCGGACACCGTTAAGTACCTCATTATCTAATCGTCGTTCGTATGCGGACGCTGTGCTCCAACTTTGAGCTCTTTGGTCCTACATACATATTATCGTGGGGATGCCGGCATTCTTGAAATAAGTAGCACCACCAGGTGGGTGCAGTTTCTTAACCGATCCCACGCGTTGATCGAGTCTCTGACGAGATCACCCGTTTGCGACAACAGCTTCATTTATCACTTCACCAAGCCTCGGTGGTAATTGGGGCTTAAGATGGATATCATTTCTAAGAATCTGCCGGCGATATGATGGTACCGTAATTCTTCCGAATATGATCAAATCGGGATTGCTGCCGGCCGCGGGCATTGCCGTCGGCTCTCAGAGTGTAGCCTAGACTGCGTTTGAGGACATTCAACTATCAATTTGACGTGGTCTCATGACTTCGAGTCATTGATAACGTCAATCAGATAACAACTCGACATTGTTATTATCCGGGACAGTCTGGGATACGATTATCAGGCAGTTATGAGAGCTGGGAAATCTCTGGAGAAAGATATATGAAGGGTCTAGCTTTAGCTACCTGGCCTGTTAAATAACAAGACGACGATAATACCTTCTGGGAAACCTCAACCTAGGTATACATAAAACTTTGTTTTCGCGTACAGATGAATTGTGCATCCGAGTCCGCCTACTGGCCGCATTTAGTCGAGGTCGGGTACAATGGGATGAAGGGATGAAGGGCAGGCTGCCTCTCCATGCACTGTAAGCGGAATTCTGTGTCAAATAATGGTGCTCGCTCCCGTCACTCTGTGTAAACCGTTAGATAGGAGAGCAAGGCAATATAACACGTGTGATCTACTGGCTCTTGGGGGATTCGGAAAGCCAGGGTCGAAGGGAATGACGCTCTCCACATACTGAGTCAATGTGTTCGAGAGTGAGCACGATCTCGAGCGCCTCGAGGTTGGGATGTAGGATGTTCCACCGTTTGCGGCTGCCCACAATCTTGTTTGCATCACATACACGATCGCCACAGTGGTGACTCCGAGTCGGACATGCGTGGCACCGCCATCGAACTCCGAGTATTACATGCATGGTTGTTCATAGCCTCGCGCCGCAGGGATAGCTTTGGCTCATTGGAGCGTCCTAGCAAGCGGAAAGCTCCATAGCAACTAGAACGAGCAGAAACGTGAGCGGTCGGGCGAGAAGAGTCGTACTTTCTTCACCGCTGAGTGGAAGCGAAACGAGGCGGCTTTCGACGAATCATACCAAGCGTGATGCACGATAGTGGGGGAGGCTCGATTCTGACGTGGGAATTGATTACTTGATGATGGGTACATTGTACTTGTGCTCGATTACGATCACATAATACTGTGCACTCACTTCATCTACTCTTAATACGTTTCTCATTCGACCAAAGGTAGCAGTCGTCGTCGTTTCTTAGTACCTTGAGCTTAATCGGCTTGCTAACGATCCTGATCACCCCTACTCATCGACTCTATCAAGGAGCACATCAAACGTCTACTACACAATAAGGCGCACATTACTTCTCTCGAACCGTGCTAGCTGACGCCGTCGTTGCCAGTTCAAATATCGCAATGACATGTATCAGATGCGACCCATCATGCGGGGCTCGACAAATCGATAAATTCCTGACCTACATGAAACGTGTTGAAGACGTGCTCGGACAAGGTTGGGAATTATATGCAGAGGATCAAAAGCTGCAGTTCGAATCAACCGCGTTCCGCAAGAAGCTTGACCGGTCTTTGACACGTAGCTGTACGACATCAACCGACGAGACATGTCCGTGAACGGACTTCTGTTCGAGATCGACTCCGTGGGACGGGTTCTGGCTCGCGGTTGACATTGATCCGCAGATGATCAGGGAGGTCTGGAACCTGTGGTTGGACTTTCAGATGCCACATATGATCACGAATATGGACAAGGACATCAAGAGCGGGTGTATCCGTACACCGTATCGTTGATGGAAACGATGCTGATATAGTATGGGCAGACGTTGGGTAGAGCATAATCAGGGAATCGAGTGGCTCGTCACCGAGTCTCGGAACGAGGCGCAGAGGATGGTGGCCAAAGGTGTGTTTGGTTTTCTGCTTGCCTCTGTTGCGCTCCTGACCCGACCGGCGTGCCTTCTATAATTGTAATCATTTCTAGGTATGAGCATCCACTGGGACTCATAAACCAATACGACGATGCTTTTCAGGTGCGGACGCGCGGGAAAACCAACGCGTGCAGTTCGTGCGCGAATTTACAAGCTTGGTGATCAATCTGTACATGGATAATCTCTGGGCAGTGGAAGACTCATTGACGTGTGCGTACACACACAAGGCGTTTCCGGAGTTGTTGATCAAGATACAGGCAAGATACAGGCTGCGGAACAACTTGGGGCCTGGCGACTCGAAGGATATGCCAATGTACACTAAGTAGCTATCATTGGCGTGTTATTACGAAATTGGTTACTTAATGGGCTCGTGTTCGTTTTGTCGGCGGGCGATCTCGAAGACGTAGAGTAGCGGAGACGACTCCCTCACGTGACCGCAAGGGAGCCTATAGATTGAAAAGCCTATAGTACGAGTCGTAGCGTAACTAGTAGGAAGAGCCAATGCGGACTCGCAAGGAGTCGTTGCGAGCTCGTGGAACAAGAGCGCCGCTACGATCTGAATAATATCTGCTCAGGAGCGTTCCAATACCATTCGATTGACTTTGGTAGATTTGAACGAATGATGAGTCTTACCGTTTTCACCAGCGTATTGGTTCGCTTCCTACAATATCATTGGCCCGCGACCGTCCACTGAGGCCGAGGCCTGACTAGGACTCCGACGGAACATGTCAAATTTCTTTTTTGTTTCATGTCAAGTTCCCACGCGTAAATTGGGATTCGGCCAAGACACCTGACTCAGCACCACTGAGCCCGAGCGTAAATTAATGACAGGCCATCCGACTTGGTCTCCTGTCTCGAAGCCACCAGCCCAGGTATGTATGTGAGTGGAACAACGACAATAACTGACTGCACGCACGAATGATTAGCAGTATGAGGTTATGTAAGCTACTGCGGTCGCAGGCAAAAAAAAATCCACGAAAAAGATAGTACTAGGAAGAGTCTCACGCTGCTGTCACGCTGCGACGCAGGGGCTTTAATAAATAAATCATCACAGTGGGCACAACAAACTGTTACACCACAAGTCCACAAATGACATAGGGGTAACTAAGCATATACAGTAGAAGTTCTCATAACGCATAACGTCGGGCGGCCCATTTCCTGATTGGCATTATTAGACATATGCAATACCGGATATGTGTGACAAAGTGTGACATGTGACGACTCATTGTGAGGTCATGCGTTATGAGAACTTCTACTAAGTAACTCTATGTATAGATACTGTAGACTTAGGAAAAATTTCGAAGCTCTAAGATGTAGCAATCAACTGAAATTTTAGCAAATGTCAATATTGACAAGTACTACCTGCCTCCAGGTAACCTTCAAAAATTTCTAAGTCTAAAGTATCTATACATACATGCTTAATTACACACTGTTATTTGTGGGCTTGTGGTGTAACGGTTTGTTGCGCTAGGCCGTGATGGTAAGTTGAAATCGAGAATATTAGTATACTTTTGGCCAGGGAAGCTCGTGTACTTACTCCATCATGATCCCACACATTGTACTACGGGCCTGGGCAGCTGGTGAGTTCACGACGTGACCGCGGTTGTCAAGTTCTCACCTCTTTCGAAAGGTGACAGGGTCCTAACGCTGGCGACAACCATTGATGCATGATGGTTCATTGATCATCGCGGCGGTTCACGGGCACTCGCGTACGCATTCCATTATGTAGTGCGTGACGACGGCGCGGGTATGTTCCTGGACCCTATTTCGGCAAGGTAGCCTTGTCGTCTCATTTATGTTGAATAGGATTGACGTCGAGCGAAGACCGTTCACACAGTTTTGGATCGCTGGCTCTCTCGAAGATGATCTCACCCTCCGACAGGTGCCAAGTACAGCCTCTTCCTCCTCTTCCTCCTCCTCCTCCTCCTCCTCCTCCTCTCCCTCACTTCGGTTTCATTCTGGACCAGCATCGCCACTGATAGAAAACGAGCATTCAACAATCAATGCGCCCAGATGTCGAGCTCAACCGCGGAGCAAGACATCCAGATGAGCCAGGACGACGTCGTGGCTCAACTAAATGTATACATTCCCAAGTCCGTCACTCCCTCATATTCCCTCGACCCGATCACGGTCACGCATCGGATACGATGGTTTATTCTCATGTCCAACTTGGATAACTCCTTTCCACAACACGAGCCCACACTCTCTGTTCGATCTCAGTGCTCATAGCCGGCCGGAAAGCCGACTTGTCAGTCGGCGTGGGAGCCGTGCACCGAGCCCTGAACGGTATCTGACAACGACGACCCTTGGTTCTCCTACTGCTCCTCTTCAATGTTTCCGCGATGACACCTGCTCTTCCTCTTCCCCATCTGATTTCGGCTTCCCACGAGACGTTTGTGCACAACGGGCATGCGAGTCGGTCGTTGCCTGGGCTGTTTTAGCATACATCTGAAGCCATATCTATCGTTGGCGCCGCCTGGCTGGTTATCCTCGCGATCAAGTTCGCATTCGAACTTGACGTCGTTGCCGAAAAGGGGGCATGGGTATCGTGATCGTGCGCAGCGACCGTATCTTTCTACCACGATGACGATGACGCCGATGCCCTGCCGGTTCCTGTGGCGGGACCGCACACACATGGGAATGCACATGGACACACGCTCACTTCCTTGCTTGTGGTGGCGCCGGAGTCGGAGGGCGCTCTATGGCATCGCGCGTACACGGAGGTGCCTGACTACGAAGTGGCCTTGCAGGAGTTTATTGGTGGGGTGACGCCGTTGACGAGTATGCGTGGGCTGCCGTCGTATGAAGAGGCAGAGAGGAGTGCGGGAGAGCATGGAGTTGGGGAGAATGGTGGGGGTGAAGGAGATGGGTTGATGATCTGAGGGGGCGCATATAAGCGAAGACGGGAGCAGAGTGGGAGACATAATGTCGACGCGTTCTCCCCTTTTGCGTCCAGGTCCCGTTTGTGGTGGCCTCGAGCTGTTGGGTCTCAAACCCGTGCCGCATTAACCGTGATGTTTTATGCTTATAGGTTATTGTCGTCAAGCCACTTTCTTTTCCTCGAAAGATTCGCTCTCTTCTTGCACGGTTTGATGTATTTTGGTATCTTTGTTATGCCATCTGTTGTACGTATATACGTATACGTAGATCTGACACTCTTTCTCCTCCACTTGGTTGACCTGACATGGATTACTTCTTTCTCACTTTCTCACTACTGATCAGTTTGTCGTTATTCACTTACTTGACAGAAGCAGGAATGTAGCGTCTTACAACATGTATCGCAGATTTGAATCGAGTCCGGTCCGGCTGTTATGGTAAGTAGGTGATCAAGGTTAAGCTTCTCTATTCTCACCCCCTGTCTTACCGGAAATTGCCGCTTTCATGTTGTTGTGTTGTGCGAAACTTTGCTTACTGTGCCAAGTACTGACCGGGACCTTCGGAAGTTCACCAACACCAACCGGGACTACTACTTCAATGATATGCAGCGGGTAATACACGCCCAACGACAATCTAGCGTCCTCAGGACCCCACGGCAGGGAGACGATGACAACGAAACAACAGACCGTCCCCGTCCCCGTC
>JBBPOT010000130.1:0-18631 GCA_038091595.1 Leccinum subatratum | reverse complement strand
ACGGATAACAATTACATGCATGGGCTTACCCAAGACCCACCATCATGGTCTAGCCCACCTTTAAAATTTCACTGCATGGGCTATATGGACTTACCCACTGAGTGCCTCTCACAGGCTATTCACAAATAAATGTTCAATGCATAGGCTTATCCACAGGCCCATTCTCATCTAGCCTTATAATAGATAAATATTACATGCATCAGTCATAGGCCATCCAGCAACAATTTTTATCCTTAGCAGTAGTCAAGAATAAATACACAGGTCATAGAATCTATACTTGAGATATCACTTCTGATAACGATGAGCAGGAGTTGGTGATGAGGAAACCATATACATATCCTCCATCTCTTCTATACTGTCTCTCTCACTATCATCAGTGTCATGTACTTCTTCATCATCCCATTCAGTCAACTCCCTGGCTTTTGTCATTGATTGCAGCTCCATTCCTGTCAAGTTCATATCCTCCAAAGCATCCAACAACTCCACATCTTCATCTTCATCATAAAGATATAGCCCATCATTGTCCTCATCCAAGAGCTGATCTTCAGTGTTCTCTTCAACATGAAGCAAGGTCTGATTTTCTGACTCAATCCACTCATCTGAGAGTTCCCATAACCCACTGATATGTGCCACCTGACCTTGCCATATTTTTGCAAGATGCAATATCCTTTTCTCTCTAAGCTCCAGCTGATAAATCATACCAGCATCATTAACTTGAGTATCCATCAAACAATTAGATGTGTTTTCATTTGAAGAATGACCACATACCACATGAATCCTGCACTTCTTGAATTGCATCCCATTCACTTCTCAGCCATTCTTGAAGATTTCCTCTCTCTCGCTGTATTCTCTTCATTTCTTCTTTACACCGATAATATTCCAAGAGATTTCGAATCCCTACCCTCACATTTTCATCAGCCAACCATTGTGGGGGATTTCCACTTCCATCAGTCAAGCCAATATCTTGCCAAATATCATCATCAATATCAAGGTTGTACAACCCATCACGTGAAATGGGAAGAGGTGGAACAGCACCTCGTACTGCCTTATGTTGCCGAATCAATGAAGCAAGTGTGTCACAAAGAGCATTATAGGTGGAAACCAGACGATGAAGAGTTGGTTCACGACGTTTGATGACCCCTTCAATATGAGTGCGAAGACGTTGCTCTACAATGAAAAAAGAATTACTAATATTCACTATACACATTGAAGAACTGCATACCTCCAGCTGATTGACGAAAAGCACGTTCTATTCTCTCCAACTCAAATTTGCGACTATGAAGGCGATCTCGAATACGTGTCTTCAATGCCAGTGCATTCATACGCATCTGAAGGTATCTATTCCCTCGCAAATGACTCAGCTGAGCACTGACATCCACTCCCAGAGCTGCACGATGTCGTTGGATAGACTTTTGCAACTTGTCATGTTGTGCTTGAGCATCAGCAATCTCAAGCTGAAATGAAACAATGTCATCCACTTGATTTGCCATAAGTTGAACCTCCAAAGCACGAATGCTTGCAACATGACCAGCCAGAAGCTTTTCCAGTTCCAGAATTTTGGCAATTTGCTCCTCTGCCTTTGTCTTTGATTGATCTTATCAGAATATTCATTAGCCAAGTATCCATCTCAGACAGGGGGCAAAGCTGACATACTTGGACTAGGTTTTGTTTGATGGCTTACTTGATCCATCCATTGATCCCACAGCTCTTCTTTCTCAATACCACATTTACTTAAACCCTCAGTAGCCAGTTGCAATCTCTTTTGACATTGTCCCCATCTGCGAGCCAGCCAGTGTCCAAACCCTTCAAGAGATTTGTTATTAAGGTGACATATTTGCATGTCCAGGACAAATAAACGCTGGTGATACTAGTGAAAATATCAATAAGAAGTCAACAGCAATACAATAATAGCCACTCACTCCTGAGACACGCAATGGAGCAATCAAGTGCTTCAAAGCACTCCACAAACGCTCACATCCTTCTCCATCTGATAAACCAAAGCCTTGACGTTTTCGAGGATGATAAACAACTTGACATGGCCATTGATGTCCATATGCATGAAAGACTGATATAGCAAACTGGAACCGAGAGAGTACTGGCTCCTCAAAAAACTTGTACTTCTGGCAACTGTGGTCCAACTGGCATCCAATGTCATAAAGTAGACCCACAGTCATATCACTAGGAATATGCTGGATGAATTCCTGGAGCAAAGCAAGCGCATAATATTGTTTTTCGCCTGCAGAGGTCATATTGACAAGCCATAGAACACAGTCATGCCGACACAGCAGTGCCATAAGACCTGTATCAGAAAAAAACTGGGTGCTGGCCTATCTCCAATCATAAGCAACCTAGAGCATTGCCTATTAATCAATATGAATACTTGCCTTTTCTCTCCTCTCATCAGCAGCTTTAAATGACTCTCGGCAGCCATCCAACACAGAAAGGGGCACTTGCATTCCATGTTCCAAGTCTGCACCCACACTAGGCTGATGCCTCTGGCGACCACAACCACGTGAACGACATTGTTCCACATAAGCCTCCATCTTGCTAACATTCTCAGGAGAGATGAAACATGACTCTGTTGGATTAGAAGGATCATTTCCCTCCATGCCTCTAGGATTCCGAGAGCGCTTTTGGGTGAAGCATGCATCAATGCATACTATACAATCAATTCTATAGCATTGTATTAGGCAAATTATAAACAATGTAATAGATAGAACATACATAGGATCTCCACTTCGCTCCCTCTGCCAATTATCCCCTCCAAAGCATAATGGACAACGTGCACACAAGTATGCAGAGGGCTGCTCAATATCCTCTTCCTCCTTCTTTTCCAGCAGCGCAGCAGCAATACGCCCAGACACATGGTCATCATTCAGCCTTGAGAGTACACAATACCAATGATAAGCATTATTGAACCGCCGTCTTATAGTGTCCTAAAATATGTACAATTTAGTTTGGGCATGTCATTCTATCAACTAAAAAGATGACTCACGACACCAATTGTGTATTGGCGACCTGCCAGGAAAACCTCAATGGCTTCGACTGAGTCCATGCAGTTACATTTGGAGTCTGTCGCACAAAGAGAGTCTTCACAAACTCAAGGACTCGCATGTCGACTGCCAATGATGGAGCCATAGGTGCACAGGGAAACAGACCCATCCTCACAAGTTGTGCAGGCGCAGTTGTACAGGAACAGCAATACAGGGAGATGTCCTCAATTTCTGCAGTTAAATCAGGAAATAGAAATGAAAATGATATAGCATTACATACTGTCAAAGAAGAGGCAACAGACTTGCAAGCTGCGCCCAGCAGAGTTGCAAGAACACATGATCTGCTCAACAGTAGAACTTTTGACAATAACTGGATATCGGAGGTTGGATGTTTGACACAGGAGTGTGCGAAACAGTGGCAAGAGATGGGGTATAACATCAGTTGTCCAGCGTGCCCACTGATTCTGGCGTTTTTGTTGATGACTGAGATTTAAAGGTGGGTCATGGTGGTCATCAAAGGTAAATATCTCATCCAGCAGATCATTTTGATGAGCTTCAGTAGACTGTTCTGCCACACGACCTGAAGAATGGTGTTGACCAGGGAGTAATTGTTGTGCAAGCCGGCCACGTGCAGGGGTGACAAGGACAGGTGGTTCACCAGGCAGGTGGAAGGTGGCTGAGTGTCGAGGGCGCCTTGCAGGATGGATGGTCAATGAGTCGACAATGGCAAATTGTGGTTGCCCAGGGTGAGCAGTCACCCGAGTTGCCGAAGGGAGAAAGGGATTTGCCAACTGGCGACGAGGGGTAGGCGGCAATGAAGATGGTGGCTGACGACAGGGAGAGGATGATAATGGTATGAATGGGTTTGAAACAGTTGCGATGGGTTCTTCACTGTCGAGTGCACGCTTGGAAGGAGATCTTGACTTCGACTTCGCCAAAAGGCCACGCGACCCTCTCATCTCGAGCAACACAACACGGAGTTAATGCTGCACAATTAGGGACTCGGAGTCTTCCTAGTTGGTTCCCCTTAGATACGAAATCTTGGGAAATGAGAAGCGCAGAGGGAAAAAACGAGATCCTGGGCCCAGAACGTGTACAGGAGCCAGGGATACAACCGCGCGAGCCTGACAATTGAGCTAGTGAGCGATAACAACGAGCGAAAGGGAGAGAAACAACTAATGAGGGAGACGAACGGGGGAGACGAACAAAATCCTGGGACCAGACCAGACGTACACGGGAGCCACGGATACAACCGTGCGAGCCTACCGATTGAGCGTCAGTGACCAAGATTGACCCAACGAGGTAAGGGAAAACGAACGAGGGAGAACAACGGGGGAGACAAACGGGGGAGACAAACAAAATCCTGGGACCAGACCAGGCGTACACGGGAGCCACGGATACAACCGTGCGAGCCTACCGATTGAGCGTCAGTGACCAAGATTAACCCGACGAGGTAAGGGAAAACGAACGAGGGAAACGAACGAGACCTTGGGACCACAGCCTGCGAGCGCACGAGAGCAACGGAACAACCGCGCGAGCCTACCGATTGAGCGAGCGCACGAGAGCAACGGATACAACCGCGCGAGCCTACGGATTGGGCGTGTGAGTGACCAGGAGGAACCCCGATGAGCGAAAGGGAGACGGACGAGGGAGACGCAAAGATCCTGAGCCCAGAGCGTGCACAGGAGCCACGGATACAACCGCGCGAGCCTACCGATTGAGCGAGCGCACGAGAGCAACGGATATAACCGCGCGAGCCTACGGATTGGGCGTGTGAGTGACCAGGAGGAACCCGACGAGCGAATGGGAGACGGACGAGGGAGACGCAAAGATCCTGAGCCCAAAGCGTGCACGCGAGCCTACCGATAGAGCGAGTGAGCGACTAGGAGTAATCCGACGAAGCCACTTACCTCGTAACGACCAGATAACGGAGCCAGGAGGATGCGAGCAACAATATCTAAAATCGAAGGCATTAGCAACTGACTACCAGTACGTGAACAAGGGGAACGACTCCCCTAGACGACAGGAGGTGGTTGGGCACACAGTGATCTGTAAAGATAGGCACGTGAGTGGACAAAGAGTCGCAACAAAGAAAGTCGAGGGAAGGAAGAGGGACAAGGAATCAGGCAACGACACACAGCCTGCACTGTCAAAGGGTTCTATAATCGATTATCGATTGTTACATATGCGTATGACAGGAGGCGTTTCAAATCGCGAAGGGGAAAAGGAGAGAAAAAAGTTATCCGAGATTAGGCATACCCGCGTTGCCAGCACGCAGGTGACAATTTAAAAAAAGGAAAAGAAAAGAAAAGAAAAGAAAAGAAAAGAAAGGATGAAAGAGTGTCCGATAAAGAGAAGAGACATGAGAAATTATTGTCCGGCGATAACAGGTACACAACGAGGGATCACGGGAGGACGGCCAGTATGGATGAAAAACGTAGAGATATAGAAGCGGAAAATCTTGACCACTCTCACCCTCAAATTCCCCTCCGACATCGACTCCTCCAGTTGCTCATGCAGAAACTTCTCCGACTCTGCACCCGGCCACGCTGCCATGTACGCGCGAAACACGTTGATGGCTGACAGGAATGACGGGTGACGGAAATTGTTGTGAAGCAACCCGCTGTTTTCTGTGGGAACGGGAGCGTCCCACGTGCCTCCAACGGTAGGCGAGGGGAAGATGGTGTCGTAGAGCTCAGCCCGAGGGAAAAGAGCTGCAGGACCCATGTCCATGCGATTGGCCATCAGGTGCTTGTCGAGGGAGGGTCAATAGGTCAGCAAGAAAAGATACCTCCGCCAGCTCCCAAACGACGGATTGCACGAAGATAGGCGGGATGTCCGTTGTGAGATCCACCGTAGTACCCCGAAAAGAGACGGTGCCTGTTTGCGCCCAGGAAGTGCCTTGTCCAATATTGGGCAGGAGGTCGCCAAAGAAATTGAGAGCCGCCTTGCATGTTTCGGCTGTCCTAGTTGTCGCACTCGCTTCCTGGAAGTCTTGCGGGCGGCTGTTCAGGAATGCTCGCCACTCTTTCGGCGCAGGACTTGGCATGTGGTCGCGTTCGGCAACGATTCCCAACCAGAGAGGGTGAAGGACCAGCCAGTTCGCCAGGTAGCGTTGCCGAGTTTCTGGCGACTGGGCGGTCACGAGAAGGGCCGGCTCAGGGAATCGGTATCCTGCAGTCAGTGCATTCGACAGTGCCTTTTTCCCGACAGGTGCGCCGGTTGCTAACGATTCAGCCCAAGTGAGATGTCGCGGGGGTAACAACGGGTGGTCCATATCAATCCACTTGCTCCAATTGTCGCTACAGGCACCACGAGAGCTCGGGGTCGAATCTTTTACAAACATGCCAATAAATCAGATCATCAACGGTAATAAAATAGATATAAGAAAAACTCACATGGTTGTGTAGCGTTCTTGCGCGCCTCCCGACTGGAACGAACTTGAGGAGTCGTCGTTCTGCTTGTACCTCGGACAGTACCTGATGATCCTGCCTGGGTTGATGGGCCCGGAACCTGAGCGTCCTTTGGCTGTGTGCTCCCCGCCAACGCCTCATACGCCTCCATCTGCTCCTCCTTGTAGCAAGTCCGGCAGGCATGCTGATGCTGCATGCTATCAGAACCAGCATACCACACAGTAAACGGCTTGAGGATACTGGTGACGGGATCCGAGTACATGTCCGTCACGACGTTGGGCGGTTCTATAGTCACGAGTTGCTTGATGATGGTGGCCGCGGTGATGGATTTGTCTGATCGGATGTACCAGACGGGCACGCCGGCACGGAAGAGCATCTCGGCGACGTGATGCTCGCGAGTAAAAGCGCCCATCCAGAGATTATTGACGTCGGGCCAAGGGAAAGTCGGTCTGTCGGCTCGGGGTTGGATGATCTCGTACCAGTCGAAGTAAGCTAGGATGTCCAGCGTGACTCGCTGGTATTCCGCAACGCAGGCGACAATGTCGCGCCAGGTCAATGGGAAGCGTTCCAGATGGTTCAGCGCGGAGCGTACATGAAGCATGAGCTTCGAACCTTGGTCCCCTTCTCTCTTGAAAGCGTTAGTCAACTTGTATTTCGTGAAACGTGTCTTGGTCTCGTTGTTGAGCTTCCACAAACCATCGAGAGACTCTTTCTTCAAGAATCCGACGGGCAGAGACGAACCAGGCAGTTGCCGAAAGTCTTCGTACTTTGGATCGTACCATGCCCAGGTCATGCCTGGACGGCTTGTTTGGCTTTCCCAATAAGCACAGTTGCGGGGGATCGCGACCGACCAAGGATATCGGGGGTTGAAGACCTGAGGCCACTGGAAAATGTCCACTGCTGCATAGCGGCCATCCGCTCGAGCCTGTACGACCAGATTCCCATCGACGAACGGCTTCGGAATCCACGCGCAGTTTGGGGACGAGATGGCATTTGGGGGACAATGGGTGAAAGAGAGAGCGTCATGAGCGTCGAATTCTAGTGAAATCAGCTCAATAGTTTGTCGTGTAGAATTTTTCAAATGAACTCACCGCCAACATGTTTTCCTCCGACTTTGAAGAGGGGTGCAGGGTCAGGAGCGGAAGACGAAGACATTGTGGAAGACAAATTGTGTAGAGTGAGACCGCAAGTTGAGGTGACCGGAATGGAAAGTGCGGTGCAATCGCGGATTGAACGACCCTCGTAGACAAACACGAAGTCTGTCAAGACTGCTCAGATGCGGAGTCTGTAGCAGCGAGCAGCCAAGTACGAAACCTGCGTGCTGGAAGGCTGAAGTCGCGGAGCACTAGGACTGGAGGGGAAATTCTACAACACGTCCGAGTCGTCAGTGGTTGGATAATTGATGTGAACAGTTAGACAGAGTCTCTACAGAATGCACGGGAACGTACCTCGACCGCGCAGACTTCCAAGGAATCGGCCCAAAGAGAAGGTCGGAGGGAGGTGACGACGGTGGTAGTGGAGATTCTACGACACGTCCGAGTCGTCAGTGGTTGGATGATTGATGCGAGCAGTTAGACAGAGTCTCTACAGAATGCACGGGAACGTACCTCGACCGCGCAGACTTCCAAGGAATCGGCCCAAAGAGAAGGTCGGAGGGATGGGGTGACGACGGTGGTAGTGGAGATTCTCCTAATGACACGAAGCCGTTGGAAAAGATACTACTGACGCAAAGCCAGCAAGTATCGAACACTCGAGAGCACGAAGCTCTGAGTGTTGTGTGGTAGCGGCGATGACGGGGGTGATCTGGATGATATGGTGGGCAGAAATGAAGAAGGAAGAAGAAGAGAGTTGGAGTACCTGATCCACTGGGCTGCTATATACTTGATATTATTTCATTGTTCGGTCCACACTGCACACAAGTGTCCACAACCCCACATCACGTGGCTTGCTTTGGCAGGCTACAGCTGCCACTCGAGTGAATTCTCCACATTCCCACAGTCCACACCTTCCATATTTGGCACTTCCTCAGAAAAACGCTAAGTCCCGAAGTCCGAGTCGTTCTCAACACTCAGCACCACCCACCCTGCCATCCCGCCGTTGAAGGGAGGTCAACGGCTTCGCGCCATTGATCTCCCTTGCAAATCAAGACTCCATGTCTTGATTTGCACCCAAGAGACTCAGAGTCTCGAGGGATATCGACGCGCCAATGCCACGTCTTCCGGCAACTTCTCGCCTCACCACACTCGCGGCGCACAAGACCTGCGCATCTTGACGGAGCATACTCGATGGGCTGTAGCGTAAGTTCCTCCTTGATCTCTGTCGCTCTGACCCTATCTTGCAGAACCGTTCGCTTCTCGACCTC
This sequence comes from Leccinum subatratum, assembly GCA_038091595.1. Classification (NCBI taxonomy): domain Eukaryota; kingdom Fungi; phylum Basidiomycota; class Agaricomycetes; order Boletales; family Boletaceae; genus Leccinum; species Leccinum subatratum. The sequence goes on along the minus strand of JBBPOT010000130.1, from coordinate 9,863 downwards.
TGGTTCCCACCTCGCCACCCTCGCGGCGCACAAGATCACTATCCTCGTGCACAAGACTACGGCTTTGCGCCATTGATCTCCCTTGCAAATCAAGACTCCGTGTCTTGATTTGCACCCAAGAGACTCAGAGTCTCGAGGGATATCGGCGCGCCAATGCCACGTCGTCCGGCAACTTCTCGCCTCACCACGCTCACAGCGCACAAGACCTGCGCATCTTGACGGAGCATACTCGATGGGCTGTAGCGTAAGTCACTCCTTGATCTCTGTCGCTCTGACCCTATCTTGCAGAACCGTTCGCTTCTCGACCTCTGGTTCCCACCTCGCCACCAGGCTCACGGCGCACAAGATCACTATCCTCGTGCACAAGACTTGCGCGACCGGTACATCGGGCCTCTCCTCGTATCTCCCTCTTTTTGTCCGACCCTTACGTCGTACATCCATCACCAGGTATGTCTTTAATTTTTCTTGACAAACGATCGTTGATATCATTTTAACTTAGCTACATTTCTTCAGACATTCCTCTGTCTTCTTTGGCTATCGACAATGATTGCTTTCGGTGATTCGCTGCGCTCTATTACGGGTGAGTCTCATCGTGTCATTCTGTGACGATTAATTGATCCCATCCGATGACAGATGTTGTCGTATCAACTCATCTCAGTTTTTCTGTCAACCCGTCGTTTAGCATGTCGGTTTACCGTTCAACGGTCCCTGAGGTATTTGCTAGCCGGAGAAGTATAAAACCCTTCTCATCTCTACTCTTGCAGCATTCTTGCCGCTCTGTTTTTTTCTCCTTTCTTTCTTTTTTGTTCACTTCTACTTTTTCGAGTAAAATTCGAGTTTACTTTTCCGTGCCCAGGCTTCGTGCCGTGAGCATTGTATTCAAGAGACTGCGAGTCTCTTGAATTTACCGTTCTATTTACCGTTCTACCTAGTTTACCGTTCTACCTAGTCCTCCTTGGTAGCCATGCCGCCCAGGCGTGCTCGGCGCGGTGGGAACGAACCTCCCTCCCCTTCACCCCCACGACAAGGTCTCAGGACCAGGTCAGGCAGGAAAGTGGTATGTCCTCTTGTCCTCTTGTCCGCTGTTTTTATTGACGTTTCCTGCAGTTAGAGACCGAAAAGATGAAGCAGGGTCGACCCAAGCCTCGGATGGTCCCCCGTGTGGCTGGCGATACACCCCGTGCCAACCTTACCGAACAAGAAATCAACGACCATTACCGCTTGGCGAAGCGTACCACCAGAAAACCAGTCAATTGCTCTGAAACGAACGACGACCACTCCGACCACGAGACATCTGAACCGAACGACAACTGTTCGAACGGCGAGGATACCCTCACAGGTATTTCTTTCTTTCTTTCTTTCTTTCGACACCTCACTGACAAGATGGTTCAGTAACCAATAGAACTTCATGCCCAAAAAAGCGGGTCAATCGCCCTGAAACGAACGACGAAGGTACGGGATTTATTGCCTGCTCCGCTATTTTATTTTTTTCTGACCGGATGTCTCAGCCACTGAGAGAACTTTATCCTCCAAAAAGCGGGTCAATCGCCCTGCAACGAACGACGAAGGTACTGGATTTATTGCCCGCTCCACTATTTTATTTTTTTCTGACCGGATGTCTCAGCCACTGAGAGAGCTTTATCCTCCAAAAAGCGGGTCAATCGCCATAAAACGAACGACAACCCCTGCGATAGCGACCCATCTGAATCTAACGAGTCCTCGAACAACGAGAACCCTACAGGTATGTTAAGTGTCATTCTCCCGTTGCCTTTATTTGACACAGGATATCTAGTAACCAAAAAGCGAGTCGGTCCTCAAACCGACGGGGATCCTTTCGACAGCGCGAACCCTACAGGTATGTTAAGTGTCATTCCCCGCCGATTGTATTTGACACCAGATAATTAGTAACCAAAAAGCGAGTCGGTCCTCAAGTCGATGGCGATCCTTACGACAGTGCAAACCCTACAGGTATGTTACCTGTCAAACCCCCGCCGCCTGTATTTGACTCAAGATAACTAGTAACCAAAAAGCGACTCAATTCTGAAGATGACGACGAGCCTGACGAGAGTGAGAACCCTACCGGTATGTTGACTCTTCTTCTCCCGCTGCCTTTAATTGACACATCGGTCCCGAAGATGACGGCGAGCCTTTCGATCCTTGGGCGCCTTTCGATCCGTACGACAGTGAGAGTCAGCGCCAAGGTACTAGAAATTAAATTGTCCGCGAGATTTTTTTGCTCACCGGATGTCCAGTAAGAGCCCGTTACAGTAAGGATGCATCGGGCCTGAGTCTTGACTCTGTGTTGGACCGCCACCGGCTGGCTGGGCGCATTGCCAAGCGCAAGAATCGCATCAGGGCCCTCCCCGCCGAACTCTTCGAGGACCCCGAGGTCATCGAGGCTCTCACTCCGCGGCTTTCAGACCCTCCCCGTTCGCCTGTGGAGTGAGCGAGCAGGCGGAGCGAAGCGACGTCTGCGAGCGATAAAGCTTGGTGATGAGGGTGGCGAAGTAGAATATAGCCGGTGGGTGACAAGTCCAGCCGGTGAACTATTTCGTCAATTGACTCATCAGTTCTACTTCGGTTACGAAAAAGTAACAATGCTCACGGGTTCTTATAGAGTCCCGCGAGCGGAGATCTAAAACGGTCAGTAAATCCGATAGGTAGATAAGAAATCGAACCATAATGCTGCGATTGGTCGATTTTTCTTCCGGCGGTCGGCGAAAAACGTTACGATTCCTCCCGGTTGATCCGAAAACACCCTGCCAATGGCAATTAGTGCTCTTATCTATAATGATGACGTACCTAAGGGCCCCTACGACCCGTGCCGTGTTCCGAAGAAGCCGGCGTGTGAGAAGATACAAAGATCGTTCCCACCAGATCGTTCCTGAGATCGGACCCTAAATAAGATATATTAGTTCACACGCACTATCACCGTCGGGCCGGCGGGCGCCACAAATATCTTCAAACTCCGCTTGACAACCGGTCCGGCGAGCCGGCGGTCCGAGATCCGACTTATTTAAGGCCTTCACTGCGGTTAAGTCCGTTAAGTTTGGGTTAATTTAGGGTTAGGGTTTAGGTTACTAAACACATCATTAATTTACTGCTTTCGAAAGCGTAAACGTACGACTCACGGTTAAGTTAGTCTGGTTAGGTTGGCTAGAATCCAAACCCCCGTGGTTAGTATGTCTGGTTTACCCCAAACATAAGTCGTACGTACCGTCTTAGATTAAATCTTGACGATTTATCCGTCCATGCTGCTCACTCCTGAGGAGTGCGATCTTCTCGCTGAGCAGCCTTCTCTCCAGCCCAAGTATGAGCGAGAAGGCCCCCAGCCGGGAAGGGACTCTACCAAGGTCGAGCAAGGTCGATCCGGTTTTAACAATCCCGACCTCCGTCGTTACTATAGCTGGCACTGACGACCAGTAAATTCACAAGCAGAGGCTTAAATGGGACTGATTAGTCCCCGGTTACACCAACCCATCTCGTGATGGCATTGAATCCCCTGGACTCCGTGGCGGGAACGTATCCCACCGACGAGAATCCTTCAAGAAGACCACTCTCTCCTCAAGATGTAGCGAATCAAAGATTCATAGTTAAACTACCACTGGCTAACATCATATCTGGGTCAACCCAGATAGGAGGTGATTCAGACCGACGCGGTCGGAATCCTGGCCGCTGTCTAGCAGGAGAAATGTTACCATCCTCCTCGAGCGAAACCAGACCGAACCGGTCGAGAACATCGGTATCGGTAGGTGCCGCCTTTTCAGGCGGGCCTTTCCGATATTGATCTGTGAGCTGTTCTAAAACAATTCTTTTCCAAAGAGTTGCAAAGTCAAATAATTGTTTGGTACGCTTTCGCGAAACCAACATTCGACTGTCAAGGATACCGATAGTCCGAAGATCCCCGATGGGTCGTTCTTCAGCCTGATCGTCGGCAACACTACACTCGGTGCGTGCTGCAAGCGATAAGCCGTCAATAAACTCATGGGGCATCGGCGGGAACTCTTTCGAGTATTGTCTACGTTCGGCATAATATAGCCAATCACGCATGTATCCTAGGAATTGTTCTGACAAATCATGGACGTTGAAGTGGTCCCATGCTGTGTTGTACTCGGTCTTAAGAACAAGAACCGTCTCCGGCTCCTCTTCTGCGTCTATATGCAAGCGCTGTTCCCAGCGTTTCTTGAACATTTTCTTACGCCAAGACAACACGACAGGTAATGGATATCCGCGATGGACGTAGAGGGCGACCAAGCCCTCTATAGCTTCAAAGTAGTGTTCGTGAAGACTACTAAGCACGGCCAACCTGGACATTTCCCCATAAAAGGTGCCTCGCTTGACATCAAAGGGGTGTGCGCTAATCCATGGGACTCGCTCCTGGTGGGATCTGGCTTTCCTATAGGGCATGTGTTGTACTCGATTTGCTTGATCTATGTACAGGGACATGTCCAGGAATGGCAGGTGTCGACCTGCCTCCCACGTGATGACACAATCATCGATTTTTATGACGCTTGAGGCTATTTCGAGTGCCTCCTGTTCACTGTCGGCATACACGATGCCCAAGCAGTCGTCGATATATCTCCCATAGAAGGGGATACTGGGGTGTTGCTGAACCCTATCTCGTTTTTCGCAGAAGAACCCATACAGGTTTGCAAGGTCAGGCGAGTCTGCGACGCCCATTGCTAGGCCGTTTAGTTGAAGATAGGCGTTACCCTCAAATTGTGTAACTAACTCAGTGTTCCCCACCTCTAAGGCTTGTCGGAACGCACGCTGTTCGTCAACGTGGTCGAAGTGGTCAGCGACATTCCAATAGTGCTCCATGTACATATCAAATACACGATCCAGGCACTTCCTAATTGGAATGTTTGGATAGTACGCTACCACGTCCCCGGCGACCAAATAAAATTTGCGCCCGGGCGTCAGTCTGAGTTTACTCAATTTTATCGCCAAGTCCTTGGACCCGTGGAGTACGGTAGGCGCCGATTCAACGATCGGTTTGAGAATTTTGGAACAAAACTTGGCTGCTGGATTCTGTACCGCCGAATGACAAGGTAGGATTGGGCGACATTTAACTGGTTCCTTATGGATTTTAGGAATTCCATAAAATTTCGGTATTACGTGTTCTTTGTTGGCAGGGGTTAACTGACTGCGAAAGAACGCCGATACAGAGCCAAACTGGTGATCCCAGTATTGTTTTGCTTTTATAGACAGAGATTTCATATCCGCACACTTTTTGTCTAGGATACGCACGGCCTCTAAAGGATTAAGCGGTCTGTAGTCCGCAGGCTTAAGCAGGTCTCGTGTTTTTTCTATAATCCAGGTACGCTCTGACACCGCGATGCCAAGGTTTTTATCGGTGGCGGTTACAACATAATCATTGTCCAATAAAAACTTGCGGATAGCTGATAACTTAGGACCGAGCGTTCTATGCAAGGTGACGTCCTCAGTGTCGTGATCGGGCATGCGCGAGATAGTTTGTTCGACGTATCTCCGGGCCTTTTTCACTGCTAATTCCGCATACCACGGTAGTAAGGGGGGCTCCTTCTGAGAAGGGGGCCTTACATCATAGTCTGGATCATAGACTTCAGAATCTGTGTCTTCGAGTAAGAATTTTATCCTCCAGCGAAAGCGTCGAACAAAGTCGAGCCACGCGGAGCGCAAGAGATCACTCTTCTTGGGCTGGTGAAACATATATTTCATTCCAATCGATAGATCTCCCTCGATCTCTAAGGGGATGCTGACTCCTGGCGATGTATGAACATGCCCTCTGAACCTTAGCGCCTCCCTAATGTTAAGGGGGGTGTTCAGGGCAATTAAACGGAGTGCCAGTGGTGCCGGTATTTCTAATATTTCGTCCGGCAGAGTTCTCGGTATACCATATACGAATGACTTCATGCCATTTTGGCAGCGTACATATACATCATCATCGAAAGTGTCCACATCGTCGGTACTAAGTAGGTGCAGATGTAAACTACTAGTACGGACGGAACTTCGACCCGTCGTTACGCTTTCGTACGAACTCGTCTTGGGGGTGCTCCAACGACTTTGTGAGGCGCCTTGCCTTACCCGAGTCTCTTTGCAGCTCTCTTCCCTTTGCCTGAAGCCGCCCATAGACCCCCGGAAGCTTTGCGCCTCGCGATTTTGAGAGGAGGTGGGACGTAAGGAAGCGGCGGCGACGCTGCGCGTTGCGTGCTGGCCCCTCCTCGGCTTCGGGCGTTGGTGCTCGCTCGACCTGGCTTGCCTGGGGTCCTGGACCCACGAGCTTGAGGGCGAGCCTGTCGACCTCCTTGATTGCGGGCACCTTTGCCGCGGCGACTCTGATCTCCCTTCTTCCCACCACGCGCTCCCGTCTGGTTCTGGGTGGGGAGGTTCGTTAGTCCTATGTGGAACCTGGTAAGGTGAAAAACGAACCGGAGTGAGTCCTCGAAGTCGGCTAGCGACGGCTTTGTCCACCATGCTCTGGATGGACTGAGAGGACGAGCCGGCGTTTGTCCCGTCCTGCATATCCACGTCGTCAGCCGCTTTATGTAGCTTACGCTTCGCCTGGGTCTTCGCCTCGACCCGGCTCGTCACTGCCTCCACAATGGAGACAACGCGCGCAGCGTACACAACACAGTCGCAGATTACCTCTTCACCGAGGCGTTTCAGCGCTATGTTCTCAACCCACGAATGTACCTTAACGTTACCGGCCTCGTCTGTATCGTACGCTGGCACTTTAGCGGTGCGTGAGAGCTCACCTGCCCTTGCCACTACGGGCGCGGACAGCAGCGGAAACAAGGCCTCGTGGTTGAGGGCCCGCTCGAGGAAGGAGACCTCGTCCTTTTTGCCTCGGACGAGGTTTTCCAACACACCCTTGAGATGGGCGTTGTGGGCGGCGAGAAGCTTTGCCCTTAAGGCTTTGCCCTCGGCGTCCTCCTCGAAACCCTGGGTGAACTGGACCTCAGGGGCCTTCGCGTTAAGGAAGGGCGGGTATGTGCCCGCGGCTTGATGCCGCTGCCACTTAGCATAAGTGGCCCGCGCTCCCGCAAGCCTGTTGGCAGTGCGGGAGACCTCGGTGAGAGGGTCGCGGAGGCACGCACGAAAGTCGTGCGGGATCATGGCGATGACCTCCTCGAGTGAAGAGGCCGCCTGTAAAGCGGCGTGACGAGCAATGGCAGCATCAGACACGACGTACCCAACTCCGTTCTTCTTGACCTGTACTTCGGCGGCGTCGTCGTCGAGGACCATAGAGAAGGTGGGTTGGGCATGGCCACCGCCAGCGATAGGGGAGAGGGCGCGGATAAAGGCAGAGGACGAGGACATGGTATGTAGGAAACGTAAAACACAAGGTAAAGTAAAGGTGGAGTGAGCGAGCAGGCGGAGCGAAGCGACGTCTGCGAGCGGAAAGAGCTTGGTGATGAGGGTGGCGAAGTAGAATATAGCCGGTGGGTGACAAGGCCAGCCGGTGAACTATTTCGTCAATTGACTCATCAGTTCTACTTCGGTTACGAAAAATAACAATACTCACGGGTTCTTATAGAGTCCCGTGAGCGGAGATCTAAAACGGTCAGTAAATCCGATAGGTAGATAAGAAATCGAACCATAATGCTGCGATTGGTCGATTTTTCTTCCGGCGGTCGGCGAAAAACGTTACGATTCCTCCCGGTTGATCCGAAAACACCCTGCCAATGGCAATTAGTGCTCTTATCTATAATGATGACGTACCTAAGGGCCCCTACGACCCGTGCCGTGTTCCGAAGAAGCCGGCGTGTGAGAAGATACAAAGATCGTTCCCACCAGATCGTTCCTGAGATCGGACCCTAAATAAGATATATTAGTTCACACGCACTATCACCGTCGGGCCGGCGGGCGCCACAAATATCTTCAAACTCCGCTTGACAACCGGTCCGGCGAGCCGGCGGTCCGAGATCCGACTTATTTAAGGCCTTCACTGCGGTTAAGTCCGTTAAGTTTGGGTTAATTTAGGGTTAGGGTTTAGGTTACTAAACACATCATTAATTTACTGCTTTCGAAAGCGTAAACGTACGACTCACGGTTAAGTTAGTCTGGTTAGGTTGGCTAGAATCCAAACCCCCGTGGTTAGTATGTCTGGTTTACCCCAAACATAAGTCGTACGTACCGTCTTAGATTAAATCTTGACGATTTATCCGTCCATGCTGCTCACTCCTGAGGAGTGCGATCTTCTCGCTGAGCAGCCTTCTCTCCAGCCCAAGTATGAGCGAGAAGGCCCCCAGCCGGGAAGGGACTCTACCAAGGTCGAGCAAGGTCGATCCGGTTTTAACAATCCCGACCTCCGTCGTTACTATAGCTGGCACTGACGACCAGTAAATTCACAAGCAGAGGCTTAAATGGGACTGATTAGTCCCCGGTTACACCAACCCATCTCGTGATGGCATTGAATCCCCTGGACTCCGTGGCGGGAACGTATCCCACCAACGAGAATCCTTCAAGAAGACCACTCTCTCCTCAAGATGTAGCGAATCAAAGATTCATAGTTAAACTACCACTGGCTAACATCATATCTGGGTCAACCCAGATAGGAGGTGATTCAGACCGACGCGGTCGGAATCCTGGTCGCTGTCTAGCAGGAGAAATGTTACCATCCTCCTCGAGCGAAACCAGACCGAACCGGTCGAGAACATCTGTATCGGTAGGTGCCTGCATTTCAGCAGGGCCTTTCCGATATTGGTCTGTGAGCTGTTCTAGAACAATTCTTTTCCAAAGAACTGTAAAGTCGAAGAGCTGCTTAGTACGCTTTCGCGAAGTAAGCATTCGACTATCTAAGATACCGATAGTCCGAAGATCCCCGATGGGTCGTTCTTCAGCCTGATCATCCTGGACACTACACTCGGTGCGTGCCGCAAGCGATAGGCCGTCGATAAACTCATGGGGCATCGGCGGGAACTCTTTCGAGTATTGTCTACGTTCGGCAAAGTAAAGCCAATCACGCATGTATCCTAGGAATTGCTCTGACAAATCATGGACGTTGAAGTGGTCCCATGCTGTGTTGAACTCGGTCTTAAGAACAAGAACCGCTTCCGGCTCCTCTTCTGCGTTGACGTGCAAGCGCTGTTCCCAGCGTTTCTTAAACATCTTCTTACGCCAAGACAACACGACAGGTAATGGATACCCACGGTGGACGTAGAGGGCGACCAAGCCCTCTATAGCTTCAAAGTAGTGTTCGTGAAGACTACTAAGCGTGGCCAACCTGGACATCTCCCCATAAAAGGTGCCTCGCTTGACATCAAAGGGGTGTGCGCTAATCCATGGGACTCGCTCCTGGTGGGATTTGGCTTTCCTATATGGCATGTGTTGAATCCGATTTGCTTGATCGATATACAGGGACATGTCAAGGAATGGCAGATGTCGTCCTGCCTCCCACGTGATGACGCAATCATCGATTTTAACGACGCTTGAGGCTATTTCGAGTGCCTCTTGTTCACTTTCGGCGTACACGACGCCCAAGCAGTCATCGATATATCGCCCATAAAAGGGGATATTGGGGTGTTGCTGCACCTTATCTCTTTTTTCGCAGAAGAACCCATACAGGTTTGCAAGGTCGGGTGAATCCGCGACGCCCATTGCTAGGCCGTTAAGTTGAAGATAAGCGTGACCCTCAAATTGCGTTACTAACTCAGTGTTCCCCACCTCTAAGGCTTGTCGGAACGCACGTTGTTCGTCAACGTGGTCGAAGTGGTCAGCTACATTCCAATAATGCTCCATGTACATATCGAATACACGATCCAGGCACTTCCTAATTGGAATGTTCGGATAATAAGCTACCACGTCCCCGGCGACCAAATAAAATTTGCGCCCGGGCGTCAGTCTGAGTTTACTCAATTTTATCGCCAAGTCCTTGGACC
>JBBPOT010000129.1:0-18644 GCA_038091595.1 Leccinum subatratum | reverse complement strand
ATCCCCTGGCGCGGAATTTGCTCACGATGATCCTCCGTCGTAGATCACCCATAGTATATACTAGCTTTCAGCTTCATCATGTTACACACCGACACTTTTAACAAGTCAAATAGATGCAAGATGTCTTCTTGATGTATGTAGCCTGTCGTTACCATTGCAGTGGGTCACTCATTACAGTTACTCGGTGCTGTTACGACGACATCGTTTTTCTATCGAGGATCTCTTAGACCCTGATGGGAGTTTTGAGGGAAATTTCACCAACCCTCCACGTCACTTGGGGTCCCAAGTCCTTTGATTTGAAGTCGGAACACGCGATACTGAGCAGACCAGGAATGGATCCCTACTATCTCATCACAAATGTGAGTGCTCTGCACCACTTTCGCTTCTTTGCCTCAGATGTCCTTCTAGAACATGCTCGATCAACTCCAAATCAACATCGATGGCCAAATATCACCTGAGAACCCGTTTCGTGGGTTGGAACTGGTGTTTCTTGGGACTATGACGAGATCATATTGGACTTATCAGGGGCCAGGTTGGCGGCCACACAGCGATCACTGTTTCTCTAAGGACACACGCGCCCCCGGCCCTCGTTCCTTGATACCCCGTCGCACGCTCGTTATTCTCTTCCGCAACTTTCCAACGCCTCATCAATGCGCGTTGCTCCCCAACGCATTATCCTCGTCCATCTACGCTACCCCAAAATCCGTCGGGGTGCATATGCACCCGTACCCACAATAGGTACGACTCGGTCACGCGGGTTCAGCCACGTGGCGGTCGTCAGCCTGAGCGTGCTCTCTGAACTATCTTGTCATCTTGGCACACTGCGCCTGCCCACCTGCTGTTTCTCTCGTCCTCTCGCTTCCCCTCGCCGTGGCTCGCAAGATGTACATGTGCAACAAACTGCCGCATGCCTCGCATGCGCTCGCTACGCGCACGGCGAAAATTCGCTGCCCTCGCCCTCATTCTCTCCCGCCCTTGCGATACATACGTGCCCGCTCACCCCCGCTCGTCCCTCAACTCCTTCGATGTTTCGGCGACGGTATGTGACGATGCCACGTACTCTCATTCCGCAGAGAGTGCACGACGTCTTCCCTCTCTCTTTCTCTCCTAAGCTTCCCCGTTTGGTGATGTGCACACCCACACGATAGCAACGTGAAGTAGAGCGGACACTCGAAGACGTAGATCCAACAGAGGGTCACTACCCGACGATCGCAAGCTACAGCAATATTCCAATCTCTTTTTCCTCCTCCTGTCCGAGCCTCGTCACATCGCAAACCTCTGTCGGCTCGTCAGCCTCTCCGAAATAGATACCCTTCTTCAGACAGTCATGTCCACATTATACGGAAACCAGTACGAGAGTCGCGAAGAGCACCTACTCACCATGTTCCAATCCGTCCTCTCCGCTCAGTTCGAAACCGCCACCGAATTTGGCTCGCTACTGCGCGCCAGTACTCCCGTCTCCCGGATGATGACCACCTACACTCGTCGAGGTCCCGGTCGCTACCTCAAGGGCGTGCTCGCGGAACGCATCAATAGCCTCAAAAGGATCTCAACCTTGAGATAAATCCAGTAAAGGTATTTCGCTCTTCCTCTCCTCTCCCCCTTGCCTCTTCGACGAGCGCCCGTAGGTTTACGAGCAAATGATTAATCAAATCGAGGAGGAAAACGTTACCCTCCCTCCAAATCTTCCCCGTGGCGTCCCTCCCGAAGTTGCCGCAGAAAACACCGACGTTCAAGCGATCATCGCATCCCGCCTCACCATGCCGATGGAGATTGCCAACAGCTTTCTTGTCACCATCATCGACAGTATGGAAAGCGTTCCCTACGGCATTCGGTGGATCACCCGTGTATGTCCGACAGCCTTGTCCATGATCCCACATACTGACAACGCTTGTCAGCGGAAATACCCGGAAGCAACAGATTACGCTATCTGCTCGCTAATACTAGGTGGCTTTTTCTTTCTGCGTTTCATCAACCCCGCAATTGTCACACCCCAAGCATACATGCTGGTTGATGGTGTACCCGCCAAACATCCTCGGCGCACATTGACCCTCGTAAGCCGTCGTCGTTGGAAACATGTTCCATGGATACGATACCCCGTAACTTGCGTGCTCTATAGATAGAAAAGATGCTCCAGAACCTCGCCAACAAGCCCTCCTACACAAAGGAGGCATACATGATCAAGTTGAATCCCTTTGTCGAGAACAACAAAGCCCGCATCAATCAGTTCCTTAACAGCCTGTGCGAAGTCGGCGACTTTTATGAAACCCTTGAGGTGCGCAGCGATCAGATCAGATTCTAGACTTGTTGACGATGCCTGTGCATACAGATGGATCACTATGAACGAACTGTACAGCATCCACGCATTAATCTTACAGCATATCGAAACCCTGGTGAGTGCGTCGAACGTCAGGCAGATTTTATCAACTGAGCACCGTGCAGTCACCAAACGACGAACAGAACCTGCGTATTCTGACCGACGAACTTGGTCCTGCTCCACCCCAGGTACCCCGTAAAGAAAACCGCACTATTGAATTGAACTTGTACAGTCGCTGGGAGACCCCTGTACAAGACCTCCACACCGCGCTCATGGACTCCATCTCTCAGAGCGATATGCTATACATGGAGACCAAGTTCATTCTCGTCCAACTCATCCGTTCTCCCCCATGCCACCGAGAAGCAGCCTTACAATCTTTGACTGCTGGCGGAACGCGCAGCAACAACCAAGGATGCCACGCTTGTCCGCAAGGGCAAGAAAATGATGCGCGAGCTCGAAGAGCTAAAGATCATCCATCAAGTAGACGGTTAGAGACTCATGCAGGAAGAGGTGGCCGCAGAACTTATCCATTTGGGTAAACTTCGGGACAAGGTGCTGCTGGAGACCAAATCTCTGGAGGCCGTCTACAAGACAATTTGCGATCACAACAGAGCAGCATAATGCCTACTTGCAAAACGTCCGCTTACGTGCTTCCAAGGACAAGGGAGCATGACGGCTGTTGGCGTTGTGACCGTTGGCGGAAAATCGAGGAGCGCTGTGCTCGGTCCCTATCATTTCACCCATGCACAGCTGGAGAAGGAAGGAATCATTGTGGAGAGTAATGTTCCAGACAATCGGTGAGACTCTTTGGTCCAAGGGTGTTGTCGTCTGACCATATTCCTCTTAGCCGTCCTCGTACTTACTTTAATATTACACCACCAAGTCCCGGTACCTTTATCATTTCACTACACTTCAAGGGACGAGATAAGGCGATTCTAGAGATGGATCTGAAAATTGATAATCTGCTGGAGAACGTATTTGTTCATCCTTTCCGAGTCTATCTGGGGTTGTAGTTATTCTGGCCCTATGATAGCAAAAAGATAACAAACATCTGCTGGACCTCGAGTATGTTCAACTGAATGTACCAAAGGTGCTTGCCCTCCTGAAAAAGGTCTTTGCTAAGCGGTAAACGATTAGGTCCAGAGACGCTCATCACCTTACTTATGCCATATTCATTCTGTTATACCCGACACTCGTTTCCTGTTGTTCTTTTTTTTTTGTTTCTCAACGTACGTGACTATTCGTTCTGGAATTTTTGGATGTACTACGTGTGTAGTTGGGTGTTTCTGGATACTTGTCTGTCTTCCTACCCTGACTCCGATTATACTCTGCGATACTAGACATGCAGCATAACAAGTTACTTTCGTCTTCGCTGTTCAATATGATTGATTTATTGGAGCCGATTCCGAGTCAGAGTCGACGCGTTATGTACAGTATTATGACCATCTATAAGCCGCACAAATTCCTTTCCTACTCTAATATGCGCTCCATCGTCCTTCATATATCTGACTCTCGTGCGTCCTACACGTCTCGTGCTGGGAAACTTGGCCGCGTGGTCGCACGGCGCCTGCGTCGTTTATCCCCCCGAGGCATTCGATCCGGAAGCCATCGTCGATGCCGTCGAGCAGGAGCGGTGTACTGCGTTGCAAGGTGTACCCACACATTTCCTTGGAGTGTTGGCCGAGGTGCAACGGCGGCAACGAGCAGGAGAGAAACTCGACTCTAGTCGACTACGGTAGGTCAAACGCGGAGCCTTAGCGGGAAAAACTGATGTCAGAGTGACGAAGCAAGACTGGCATTGCTGCTAGATCACCGATACCTATAGATCTGATGCGCCAGCTGATCGAGAAGCTGAACTTGGTGGACTTAACCGTCGCGTATGGCATGAGTGCGTTTCGAAACATGAGCCCCTGTTGTGTTAACTGACTCGTGGCGAATAGCGGAGACGAGGTGGGATTGAGTGAGAAAACGGTCGGAGACGGGCTAACGTGGTTCCGCAGTCCGGTTTCTTTCCAGTCTACACCTGCGGATCCAATCGTCAAACGCGTGGAAACGGTGGGCAAGGGGATGGGGAAGGAAGGATCGTTCCTGTTGGAGTTGTTTTCACATCTGGTTGAAGCGGCCCACGCTCATGTGGTCTAAGCACATACTATACGGTTATTCAAGCAGGCCAAATCAGCTTTCGCGCGGCAATACATTCTACGCGCGGGTGGATGCTACTAATGTTCCGGTCGGTGTGAAGTTTCCTCAATATGCATATCTTTTCTCACGGTTGCTCCGCACAGATTGATCCACCGAAAGGAAACTTCTTCATTACCAGAAATTCCACTGCGAAATTTGTTATCATATCGTCTCAGCCCGACAAACACGATGTTTTCGGAGATATTTCAATTGATATTCGCGATACGTCTGTCCCAGAGACTATGTTCAATATGAGTGATACCGAAGTCGTCTTCACCACATACTGGATCGAGAGACTTCAAAACTACCACCCGGACTCCCTACCTCGCTGCTACTCGTCTCCTTCGTCGAAAGCAATCGTCGGTCTCTATCAAGCGAGAATTATTGGCGCAATTAGTTCACGACAATACCGTTACCCTGCAATGTCTTGCGCAAGCCGTATGGGCGAAATACCTCTTCATTCGATTCTTCAAACGACACTGTCTTCGGGCATGTTGTTTCAGCTCGATCATTTGAAGACTCCGAGAATTTGGTTGGACCAATGGAGTCGTTGCAAGGGAGTCCGTAGAGGTCTGCAACGTAACGATGCCCGGCCAAGCATTTGGTAAGCACGCCCATTCATCATGGCATTCGACTACCGACCGCATGCTGCAGGAGTGGTAACGCACTCGAACGTCACGCTCATCAATGACGAGAGCGGCGTTCTCGGCCTGAGCTTTTCGCGCCTTTCGAATATCTACGCGGCTACTTCCAACGGTGCGCACCGTGTTGCTCTTCGTACGAGGTTTTTTTTATCGGTCATCGTTGGGTTTCGTAGCCCCGCCGTTTATGGCGAGCTTGTCTGAGCAAGGCATACTATCCCATTTTCGGACTGTACTTGACTCGTAACTCGACTGGAACGTTCTCGTTGGGTGAGGGGTGGATTTTCCGGCGCTTCTCGGATCTGCTGACAATTTACAGGCGCTGTCGATGCTACGATCTTACAGAATACGAGTGACATCGTATGGAACGAGGTGGTTCCTTTTTCGCCTATGGGAACGGTGACGAATACCTCGGGATACATGTACTGGGCTATTCATTTGGCGAGCTTTGTGGTACGTATCGTTGTGAGATGGTTGTTGTTTTGCTCATTTTGTGGTAGTCAATGATACTGTGCTAACCCCAATACCCACGTATCCCGGGCCGACTGGGAATTCCTCCATTGCAATGTTGGATACATGAGTGTCGTTGGATCAGATCGTGGAAGTAGCATGCTGAACGAGTTGGGTAGAGGGGCCGCTGGATTGTACGGACCTTACCAAGACGTGAGCGATGTCGAGCGAGAGAAACCGTGCCACTCAATTGATGTTTGTTTCGCAGGTGACACGACCGTATGCGCCCTTCCCCGAGAGTCGACTTGTAGATGAAAGTGGGTAGAAATCATTGGATATGAAACGATTGACCTGATTGTATTCAGCTGGACTATGGGCGGTCCCTTGCGCTTCCTCTGTAACCATATCATTTAGATTTGGGTATGCGACAGTCTCACACTCGACGACATGATGTGATGGCTTACTCGCCGTCGCTCTTCCTACCTCCGCGTCCTTCTGCATACCTACACCAACGCGCACGCGATGGCGCAACACAACCTGGACAGTGACAAATAGAAACGACGATGGCAAAGTGCGACGTGACTCGGACGCATTGCACAATGACGGTGCAACGAGGTGGCTCCACAACAGCGTGGCACTACAATGTGAATACGTGATGCTGCGGCACGACGCAACAACGGGCCGACGTGCGACTCCATAACGACGTGGAAGCGTTACGCCGTAGCACCAAGACAGGGCAACGACGCGACATATCATCACTTCCCTCACATCAACCCTGGCGTGCATCATGGTGCACAAATGCACGTCGCCAAGATTGTGCACGCATCGTGAGGTCAAGCACACAACGCGTGACCTTGTGGTGTGAAGATGCGCAGACATGACCGAACTACTCGCTGAGGGCGACATCGCCATGGTCTCATGGGCACTGATACCCGTAAGTTTGGTGTCTACAACTGATGTATGGCGTTCGTTCATGCTCGTCCTTGCCATTAGCATTGCTCACCCTGCCTAACTCGCCCCTCCTTTATGTCCATGCGGTTGTGTGCGCACGCGCACCCTCCATCGTCATCATTCTACCTCGCTCCACCCCACTGTTCTTGTATGTGACGCTTGCACGCCTGCCATCGCCTGCCCTTGCCTGCACTTCGGTGCAACTGCGGCTAGCTCATTATCGTCCTCCTTCACGTTTGATGACGTGGTGAAATCCCTCATAGAAAAGGTGAATATCATTGTTGGGTGATGTAAACTGGCAGGACCGGGCTCCGAGTACTGATTGTAGGTTTGTTCCGGTATGCACATTGATACATTCTGACAACTTGTGACAATTGCTGAACTCTGTATGAAGTAGTGCATTTAGTTGACTCGGAAGATGATCTAATTTTGGTTACCTTTCTGCTTGCTGTACCACCTGCAATTGTTCATAGTCATCTTGCATTTACCTTATCATATCAGCTTTACATCTGTGTGCAATATTCTGATAGCTTGAGCCTATGAGGATGCCACCTCTCAACCATGTGAAACTAATCATGCCAAAGGGTGGATAGTTAGTTGTATTATTTGCCAACTAGTACCAGCATGAAATAGTATGTTCATAGTCTGAGCTTTCTGTTGCCCCTCCTTGCAAATATTGATATTCCCTGATCTTGCAACTACCTTATTATAACAGGGATACATTCATTGATACTACTCTGATAGCTTGAATATCACGATGCTATCTCTTGACCATGCTGTACTATTAGTACTAATTGTGCTAAAGAATTGATCACCATTCACCAAGCACACCAGTAAAGTTGTTGACACTATTCTGATAGTTTGAACATTAAGATGCCATGTCTTGATCATGCTCAACTAGTCATGTCAAAGAACTGATAATCATTCACCAAAACATTGTCCCTGGTATGTATTTCTTCTACTATCTGCTCATATCCTTAACTTGCTTCTGCCTACCTGGCAATCACTGATATTGCATGATCTATCACTTAGCTTATTATGTCAAGTTTATATATGGTTGTGAGGTCCATCTGATGATATCAGCTTCTCACCAATTTCAGGTGAGCTTGACTTACTACCAGGTGCTACATAGAGAATCCAAGTGTCAAAATGACTACATATTCTGATATCAGACTTACAGGCCTCTGCCATTTATTATATAGTCAGGTAATTGGATCATCGGAATCTGACTAGCTAGTCCTTCTGTTATTAGACTTACATAACTTGGTCATCCTGATATCTGAGATGCAGCAACTAATCATCTCAAGGCATGTTTGCCAGCACAGCAATCATATGTGATGAATGTATACTGAATGGAGTGACTGAGATATGGCCTTCACAACACCATTCATATATTCATAGTGTCATTGATTTTATGTGTTGACAAGGGTTTGTTATTACCATCTGGGAATATCTTCCCTTTCCCTACTACTTGTGATAGTTTGGACACCAGAATGCCAGCTGTTGATCATGCTAAACTCGTCATGTCAGAGGACCAATAGGTAGTTATAATCAATCACCAACTAGTAACAGCATATTATATTATATTCATATTTTAGACTCTCTGCTGCCTTCCTTGCAACTAATGATATTCCCTGATCTTGTAGTTACCTTTTTGGCACTATTCTGATAGTTTGAACACCAGAATGTCAGCTCTTGATCATGCTGAATTAATTATGTCAAAGGACTGATAGGTAGTTATAATCAATTTCCAACTGGTACCAGCATGTCATATTATATTCATACTTTAGCCTCTGCTGCCTTCCTTGCAACTAATGATATTCCTTGATCTTGTAGTTACCTTTTCATATCAGCCATGCATTTTCTGACACTACTCTGATAGTATGAATACCAGAATGATAGCTCTTGATCATGCTGAACTAATTATGTCAAAGGACTGATAGTAGTTATAATCAATTGTCAACTAGTAACAGCATGTTATATGATATTCACACTTTAGACTCTCTGCTACCTTCCTTGCAACCAATGATATTCCCTGATCTTAAAGTTACATTTTTGGTACTACTCTGATGGTGTGAACACCAGAATGTCAGCTCTTGATCATGCTGAACTAATTATGTCAAACAACTGATAGGTAGTTATAATCAATTATCAACTAGTAACAGCATGTTATATGATATTCACACTTTAGACTCTCTGCTACCTTCCTTGCAACCAATGATATTCCCTAGTCTTAAAGTTACATTTTTGGTACTACTCTGATAGTGTGAACACCAGAATGTCAGTTCTTGATCATGCTAAACTAATTATGTCAAAGGACTGATAGGTAGTTATAATAAATTGTCAACTAGTACCAGCATGTTATATTATATTCACACTTTAGACTCTCTGCTGCCTTCCTTGCAACCAATGATATTCCCTGATCTTAAAGTTATCTTTTCATATCAACCATATATTTGTTGGCAATTCTCTGACAGTTTGAATATCAGGATGTCAGCTCTTGATCATGCTGAAATAATCATGTCAAAGGACTGATAACCATTCATCAAGTACAGCAGTGCTGAGATAACATTTTCCTTGGTATGTATTTCTTCTACTATTTGTTCATAGCCTTAACTTGTTGCTGCCTACTTGGCAATTACTGATATTCAATGAGCTAGCACTTATCTTATTATGTCAAGTTTATATATGTTTGTAAGATTCATCTGGCTATATCGGCTCCTCACCAATTCCCTGATGATGACAACTCACAGACTGTCATGTCCAGAGCAGAATGGAGAATAAATGGACATGGCATCATCAGCATATTACCACTGGCAGGCACATTCTATAATTAATGACTCACTTCCTGTCATTTGCAGAGCAGAATGGAGAATGAATGGACATGGCATCATGATGCCATGCCAATTTATTCTCCATTCTGCACTAGAAATGATAGTATGTGAGTGGTCTATCATGATGGAATGTGCCTAAGAGTGGTGATGCTGATGGATGCCATGTCTGTTCATTCTCCATTCTGTTCTGGAAATGACAGAAGGTAAGTTATTAATTGTAGAATGTGCCTGCGAGTGGTGATGCTGATAATTCCATGTCCATTTATTCTCTATTTTGCTCTGGACATGATAGTTTGTAAGTTGTCATGGTGGAATGTGACAGAGACTGCTAATGCTAATGATGTCATGTCCATTCATTCTGCATTCTGCTCTGGAAATGACAGTATGTGAGTTGTCCATGGTGGAATGTGCCTGAGAGTGGTGATACTGGTGATGCTATATCCATTCATTCTGCATTCTATGCTGGAAATGACAGGAGGTGAGTTGTCTATGGGGGAATATGCCTAAGAGTAGTAATACTGATGATGCTGTATACATTCATCCTCCATTCTGCTCTGGCAATGACAGTGGGTGAGTTTTGCATACTAGAATAATTTCAAAAGTGTTAATTGTCATGATACAGTGTTTGTGTTCTATTTTTAATTCACAGACAGTGAGTTATAGATTATTTGACACTTTTTTCTGTAACAATTTCCCATGTTCAATTTTTTGCTCATGTTCTTTTCATTTATAGGATGTATGTTGCATCATATCCTTCATTCATCACTGTTATTGAGGCACATTTCTACCTATTTTTCTCCCTTATTTAGTTGGTGAGCTTTTTATTATTATTATTATTATTATTATTATTTTTAAATCAATTTTTGTCCCGTGTGGAGCGTATATACTCTATGAGGACAGTCTATCTAAGCTTGGGGCTCCCGCCCCCTACAACTCCGTCTGAGCGAATGCCCCGAGGTGGGCATGACCCCCCCGGTCCGCCGTTCCTGCCGGCCGTTTTAGACGCCTCAAACCTCCGCCGTAGTGCTCTTTTGGTTCTATTCGTGCGAGTGTGGGTACTGTTCGGCAATGTGGGTGACATGTACTTGGGCCCGAGGGCCTGTCGTACGTGTGGGAGTAATGGAGTGTTTAAGCATAGAGAAAAGTCGAGGTTGGGTTTTGAGGGACGGTCGAACAGAGACTAGTTGATGGTCTTGCTGTGGCGGCGTGCGAGCTTGATGTGTAGCTCGTTCGAGCTCGCGACCGAATATGCAGTGAGTCTTCTTCGCCGTATCTCATACCCTTCCCCTCTTCTCTCTAGCTGTTCTGCCATCCAGACCAGCTGATCCCGCGTAGACATGTAGATAGGTCTCTGAATAGATGTGATATGCGTGTATTGTGTAGCGTGTGATCTGAAGAGCGAGTATTATTCTTTGCGCTTGGGCTTAATGATTACTTCACCGAATGTCGGCTTCAGACGGCCTGTTGCCTCTATAAATAGCATCAATGCGTCAACGGCTTTCTCGTCCGTGACCAGGGTGTTGAATTCCCCAGCCTTTCTGCCTAACTTGTTCCTGAGAACTTGTCTCCCGCGTGCATAGTGTGGGCAATCTAGCAAGTAGTGTTTGGTGGTTTCGAGCACGGTAGGGCAATGTGGACACTCGGGAGCGTCTGCCCTTTTGATACGATTAAGATGCGCGTTCAGCGCTATGTGACCTGTGCGCAGGCCCGTTAGCAAGGATGCTTGTTTCTTAGATAGCGGAGAAATGAGTTTTATGAAAGCGTTGGATGGTTTGTCCATGTCGAATCGGCTCATGCGCTGAAAGCGCGCTGACTTGCTCCACTCCATTGTCCATCTGCGCTTGGACCTCTCCCGATGTGCTTGTTTTAGGGCGGCGACACTGTTGGGTAGTTTATCAGTGCGTAGGAATTTTGGTAGAGAATGGGGGGCCGAGTTATTATCACGTGATGTCGCCGCTTCGCGTGCTTCTTCGTCTGCTGTCTCGTTTCCTTGGACGCCTTTATGTCCTGGGATCCATCGTACCGTAATTTGATTTTTGGTAAGGTTGTGTTTGCGTTTGACGTTCCGTATGAGTCTGTGGAGGTAGTGGAGAATGTAGTGTCCTGGTTTCGTAGTAGGTTTCTCACCAGATTTGATAGCTGCCTGGTTGTCAATCATGATGACGGCTTCGTTCTCGATGTTGGGAAGGGATAGAAGCAGCTCGGCCGCCAGCGTGAGGCCCACTGCTTCAGCTTCATATACTGTGTGTTCCTCCGGTTTGCCTAAATGGTATCTAAGCGTTTTGGGTGGGGCGTCCGGTGTTGCTAGGTATGTTGCCGCCGCTCCGACGCCTACGTCGGTTCTCGAGCCGTCGCTGTAAATTACTGTATGGTTGTTTCGGGTGATCTCGGCGAGGTCCAAAATCGCTTGTTCTGTGTTTGGGGCTATGTGGGTTTGGTATGGGGCGGTGATGTGGTCGGGGAGTTGGGTGCGCGCTAGTGGTTCAATAGCTTTGGGGTCTATTTCATAGGAGTGCATGAGGTAGTGTATGGATGAGCGGTGTCGTCTGACGAATTTGGTGGCCGCTTTGTTTACGAAGGGGTGGAGTGGATGGGTGGGAGGGACTGTGGCGAGCCGTAGGGCTGCCTGGTAGCAGAGATTTTGGATGCGGTGTGTCAGAGGCCAGGTGTTACTGAGAATTTCGAGCGAGTCAGAGGGTGAGGTGCGCATTGCACCAGTAATACTTAACATGGCGATTCTTTGTACACTTGATAGCTTGCGTATTGCCCCTTTTGAACCTGGGGTTAATTGCTCGCTTGCGTTCGCGTAAAGGGGGCGGATCCAGACATCTGCTGCATACAGCATTTTGGGGATGGCAACGGCTAGATAGAGACGATTCGCGGAATATGTTGAAGATTGTTGTGAGCTGTACCATCGAGTGATCAGACAAGCAATCGAGAGGGCGTATGTACAAGAGGTTACCTAGCTTCAGTACTACTAGATGGACAAAGCAGGCAGCTTGAGCAGGACCGACAGGTAACAAGGAGGGGGCACACACTCGCATATGTAGAAACTTAAAGACCAACCACTGGCTGTCCACCGACTTCACGGTGATCACCTGGAGACCATCCATGTGCGTATGGTTGATAGTGCTGAGTCAGATTACCAGGGTATGTCTGTGACTCGAACGTGAATGTTGCGTGAATTCCACTCGATGCGCCAGAGCACCTAGGGGTAGATCCGAGTTGTTGATAAAGTGCATGATGCTGCATTGATGCACCTCATCAGTGATACCACTGGCATTGCCTCAGGCTTGGACGTGGGTTTGAAGCTTGGACATACCATGGGCTGTGGGCAGGGACTCAGAACAAATATTGGTGGAATGTGAGCGGGATCAAAAAGAAATGATGGGAAAGTGGGCAACAAGTTTTATGCAAGTGCACGGACCAACTTGAACGTCATTATGTACCAATGGTAGACAAACTACAAGTCGACTACGTCTTGGTAATATCATATATGTTCGAAATGTGGCCCATCAGTCTCATCTACGCGCGCCACAAAAAAGATTTCATCCACGCACAGGTACCGACTCGAATCACCAGTTCAAATTTACCAGACTCACAATGATGCGCTTGCTATTCATAATTCGACACGCAATCCACAACGTCAACTGTGGCTCGAGGCATCCTATGGCCAGAGTCTATGAAGCCTCAGGACATTCAACATCGCGACGAGGCTCACCGCCAACATTGGTCAAGTTTTTGAAAGGGGTTCCAACTGCTGTTTTCACAACACAACCGTGACAAGCATAAACGTGCCCTCAAATCTCGTCCGCACGAAACAACCCTCCTGGCCTATTTACTGATATGCCGAGCATTTCAATTCCACTCGCAGTCTCGTGGTTGCGGCAATCCGAATCTTGTTGCGCCAGTGGATCGCCGTCGAGCGCACGATGAGAATCTTCGGCCGATCGAGAAAGTGACGAGGAATCCGTGATTAGATTCAGGTCGAAAACTTGTTGTGAATAGGGCGGCGATTGCATGCTTCGGAGGTTCAACACGACCCGTTGCCCGGTAACAGTGACCAGTGGGTTCAAGCTAACAAACATCAGGTCTGAGTCTCCGAACACATAAAAATCGCGATAATTATCACTCACGGTACCTGGAGACTCGACAGCAGACTCTGTGTAACGGTGATCGGTTAGTTGGGCTCCAAACTCAAGTTCATTGGTATTCACATTTGAAAATACAAACCTGAGAAGAACCCGATAATCAGCAGTCGACTAACCGAGCACAGACGACGACTCACTGAGAAAGGATGCCTATTCCACTGGTTATGACGCTTGCCTGCATATGAAAACGTGAGGGGACCATCTACAAGAATGATGGGACGTAGCAACGCACAGAAAGATACAGAGCAGCTAGCAAAGCGTTAGCTCATGGTGTACAGAAAAAAAAGCTGTCTCTCACCGTCCACAGCCAGAGTGCGAAGAAGCGGTCGTGGATGTTGAAGGCATTGCGTCTCCTTGAAAAGCTTGCCAAGCGAGACAGCCACCATGAAAAACACGATACAATCAAGGACCATTCTAAAGGATTATCGTGAATGACGATGCCCAGCAGTAGTCCTCACATTCAGAAGACACTCACGATGAAAAGGGTATAATCCACTAGCACATCGAAAGGGAGCCAGAGGTTGAGCCACTTGAGATCCAGTTATACATATAAGACTCACGGTGTGATCACTTTTGGTGGCTGCGACACCAAGTATGGGCGATCACTGGGGAAGAAATGGAACGACAAAGGACTCACCAACCCCTTGTAAAATACAGACTCCGGTCTCCGCCAGATATATGAACGGAAGATCTTACATAACGAGTTCAGCTTTAGTACGTCCGTCGTGACTGAAGACAGTGATATGCACCTGCGCCCCCACGAACGAACAGGCACCAAAACAATATCCCAGAGACCACGGAGAGGTAGACCACGTATGCGAGGATCAAGACGACAGCTACATGACGCTGGCACCCCCAGATGGCCCATGCTCGTAGTAGGACCAATACTATGCTCTCAAACGTCAGCGACGTCGAGCTTACTGTAAGAAAGAAAGAACTCACTGCGGATAATCTCCACTTGAAACATTCCAAAAAACGTACCGAAACCCTCGAAACGCGAACAAAACTATGTAGCAACATCGTTGATAGGTTCGTGAGTCACCGTTCGGGTCTTAGTTGAGCGATAATCGACGATACCTTGGACGACCTCTGACTCAGGAGTCCCAACAGCTCGAGTGTATAAACCGACTGTCCGACCAAGCTAACGTAGCGGCTTAACAGAAAGATGACCTTGACTGCAGACCATCGACTGTGCCAAATATGGTCTAACTTTTTGGGCCCCTCAGAAACGGATTAGATGTTTGCAAGAGAAGCTGGTGCACGTACCTCGAGGGAGAAAGTGATGAAATAATCGTAAACCAGCAGCGTCTCTGCTGCGACGTTGAGGTACCTGGTTGATGTCAATGCGGCAAAAGAAATGCAGTCCGATAGGCTTACTGGTAAGTCTTTAGCGCACTAAAAAATTGATCAGTGGATGACATTGTGAAAGAAACCGAATCAAACAGAGGTCAGAGGTCTTAATATACTGGGGTCTTGCTAGGGTCCTTGGCAAACGGGGCGGAGCCTATCAGAGACAAATTCACCCTGGGAGGTATTTTGAAATAGTACCCCCACTCATTAAACCCAATTCAAACTTGAAGCTTGAAGGTTCAATATGTAGCAAGTTTCACTCGTACAATTCATTACATGGCGCGCTTCGAGCTCGGTGGTAAAGTAGTTGACATGTTCTAAACACTGTTCGGTTCCGACATCATAACCCTATGTATATAAAATCGTGCGGTGTGCTACAGGCACAAACCCTTTTCCCTGATCCGGGCCACTGTACGTTCCAAGGGAGCAGATGGGCCAGCTGGCACGGCCATAAGTGAAGAATGAATTCAACAGCAAGATCGCCACCGGACGACAGAGGTTAGAAACCGTCGTGGAACGTCTTCGAAGGGGCGCATTGAAAAGTCTCGCCCAGTAATGCTGCCTCCATAGAATTCGACTAAATGACAACGCAAGAAAACGAGACAATAGATGTAGTGCACCTAACCTGCCAGTACGTCTGTTCGTCCTGCTCCCGGCACGTCGTCTGCCAGCGTTGCCCGTGTTTGCGAGCGCAGTGAGGATGGGACTTGAACGACCAGCAACAGGCGACATATGTGCCACGCGACATTGAGACTCGGAGCGAGAGCGATCATCGCAGCCAAGGGCGAAGAGAGATTTGAAGGGGAGAGTACTCGGCGAAGAGGCTCACAGATTCAATGGCTGCACTTCAAGTGCAAACAGTACAAGAAGGCTGCCCACTGTGAGGTCTTCTGGCACCAGCTTGCATAGAGGACGAGAGCGAGCAATTGACTATTGTCGCAAGATTCATGTCCGTGGAGATCCAGCGCAAAGGTTTCATTATCAATCAGCCACATTGGAACCTTCTAAAGTTCAAGAAAAAACACAGCAAATTTTGGGAGTTATCCAAAGGAAAGTATTGCACGATCATCTTTGAACACCAACGATCCCACAATCTGCTGTAACGCATCATACCTATGCACAACCACAACCCTTCAGGCATCAACTTCGACAGACTGCTGCGAGCCTACGGCCCGTTTTGTATCGACAGCCCAGTCAGCCTCGCGGACGCCAAACTCCACACGGAGAATAGTCGAGTTGAGGGAGAAAAATGTCAACCCATATGGCTTACGAATCCGCGATTCCCATCCCTCGGGGAGCCGTTCCTCCGACAATAGCGCACCAAGGTCATCTACCCGACCGCCGAAAATAGTCAAGATCGTTGACGCACTACACAGTTTTAGGGATGGACATTCAATCGTTAGAGACAAGGGTGGACAAACGAAAACGACGCACTTGGCACTACCAAACAGTCGATGGCTAAGCTGGAGGCTGTATTCCTTGTTCATCGCCCTGGATTCGGTCCGTCGTTTTCCCAGAATGCGAGAGAGATCTCTGACAGTGAGTACTGGGTTCCCGGCGGCATCTTTCCCAGTCGCAAACGAGAGAAGCTCTTCTATAAAGGGCAGATGCGGCACAGCTTGGTTAGGCTGCAGCGCCATATCAAGACCTTAATGGAAAGGAGGGGTAAGTGATTACCTCGAGAGGTGCGGCGATGTTACATACGAGTGAAAGAAGCGTCGTGTTCAATTCCGTTGTGTAGGTTGAGCTCCTCCAGATCAAATGTATCTTTGTAGCTTTTTCCCAGCATACGCGCGACATAGTGGCACGCGTAGAGACTGAATGAAGGACTGAAGTTGTACGTTGAACAGATAAGTTTGGCGGCATCGGCGAACTTGATGCCTTTTCCATTGCGTGGAAAGATTCCTAAATACAATCAAATGGAAAACGGACACGAAAAGTGGTGAACCAAACAGCCCGACGGTGGTCAGAAAAGTATAAGCATACCATGGTTAGCCATTGCGTTCAAGGCTGGGCAGCAGCACCGACTGTCGCCTTTCTCTGGCGACTTGAACTCTGGCCAATATCCTCCGCAGCCTGGATGACCCTCGGGAGTAACCTCCCCGACAGGACGGCTGACCCGAACAAGATTTCCCAATGTCAGAAAGACATCCCAAGTCAATACGCTCGCATCGTAGACAGTGTTGGAGATGAAACGAAGAATTTTCATTCTGTAGTGGATTAAGGTCGAGAGTGGAGGGGGAAAAGACGCAGCAGAACGTAACGCCCGAGATCCTCTTGATAAAGGCGACGGAGAAGCCGGTGTATCACCGAAGCAAGCAGAACATCTTGCAAGTTCGAAATAATCTGCCGTGGGTTTCGCCAAGAATGAGCGATGCTGAACGCCGTTGGCACGTGGGGAATTCCAGAAAGTTCGGATTGTCGGTATCGCTAGATACTTATAGTGCAAGGATTGACATGGACAGCCCAACAGTTCTGACACAGTTGCCGGAGAACTCTGTAGACAGGTTTAGCTGGAAAGGAAATCGAAGAGCTGACATAGAACACATACTACGACGTTCGAATATACAATGAACAGATTTTGAGGTACCATACGTGAACATCGGACGTCCGTTTGCCACCGAGAGCAGGTCATGATCTCGTCGCCCGTACTACCGTTGATCTGTACGGCAATAGAATCCAGAACTGAGCGAAGCCTTTTCTCTTCTCGTAGCGTCTCACGGAATGTACACAGAGATCTAGAGCGCGGAGACCTGAGCAACGTCGCCCAACTTGGAGAGAGTCATGCCTAGCATCGATAAGTAGCCCAATCGACCATGATAATCTTGCGGTAGATGCGGACTCTGAGAACGCGGAGAAGCATTGCGGTCTTCGAGATCTATCAAAGAGTCATATTCCAGGCCAAGACTCCTAGATCGATACGTGTCATCAAAAAAAAAGGTCTAGTCGCTGAAGGTCCGAGGCACAGACGCCAGCCAAGTTTGTCGGCGTAGACTGTGTGTGCGTTTGATAGACTTTGAACCAGAGAACTGACCTTCTCGTTCCGATTGAAACCTTTGCAACTCAACTCACGAGAAGCTAGAAGAGTAAAGTAACAAGGTGACTTGAAAGTCCGATTAATAAGTACTCTAACCTATTCCCCGATCAAAAAAAAAAAAAACAATGTCATCACACGAACGCCGCCTAGCCGCCCTCCAAACCGAAATCCAAACACTCGAAGCCGAGAACGTCGCCCCCAAAGAATGGACCCTCCTCGGCGAAGCCTCCGCCCGCAACCGCCCCCGCGACGCCCTCCTCGGCCAAGACCTCGACTTTGAGCGTACAGCCCGCTCCGTACCCATCGTCACCGACGCCGTCGTCGCAGCGCTCGAAGACCGCATCAAGGCGCGTATCAAAGAGGGCCGATTCGACGACGTCGCGCGTCGTTTGCCTCCTTCTGCCAACGCTCTGCCTTTTCTGCCGTCCAAGCTTGTGGAGCTCCAGGATTCAAAGTCATCGCAGTCCTTGGCGCAGATATATGAAGGGGCGTATGTCGCAGCAAAGGAGGGCACGTCAGAGGGAGACGATCGCGATGGACGGTTGCGCCGTGAGCACGACGAGATCACGCACCTGTGGGAGGGCATCTGCTCCAAGCTGGATGCGCTGTGTAACGCGCACTACGTGCCTAAGCCGGTACGTTCAGATCTTCTCATTTTCTTCTATACTGACGAATGTGCGTGACAGCCGAAAGCGACCATCTCGACAGTCTCAGACCTCCCAGCTACATCCC
>JBBPOT010000128.1:0-18657 GCA_038091595.1 Leccinum subatratum | reverse complement strand
TCATTCTAATGACTATGGCCCGGGAACATGCTGGAAATGATATCATATAGTGGTCATGGATCAAATCTATACTTTATATATTGTCAATCATGTCAACAACATCAGCAAACCACACTTTTGCCTACAGACTTTCCAGACTTCATAGACTACCACAGACTATTACAGGCTCTCCAGATCCAACAGCTCTACAGCTCCTCCAGCTCTACAGACCACACAGGATCCACAGCCTTCCACAGCCATTCCAGGGCCAACAGACCATACTACACTTTGTGACTACACTTTTAACTACACTTTTTTTGTACACTGTACTACACTTTCTTGACTACACTTTTTTGGTACACTTTGGTACACTTTTTGGTACACTTGACTACCCTTTGACTACACTTTTTCAGTTCACTTTTGGTACACTTTTGGTACACTTTTGATGCACTTGACTACACTTTGACTACACTTTTTCACTACACTTTCGGTACACTTTTGATGCACTTGACTACACTTTGACTATACTTTTTCCTACTGTTTCCTACACTTTGGTACACTTTTTGGTGCACTTGACTACACTTTGACTACACTTTTTCACTACACTTTTGGTACACTTTTGATGCACTTGACTACACTTTTTCCTACTGTTTCCTACACTTTGGTACACTTTTCGGTACACTTGACTACACTTTGACTACACTTTTTCACTACACTTTCGGTACACTTTTGGTGCACTTGACTACACTTTGACTAAACTTTTTCAGTACACTTTTTCGGTACACTTTCCTACACTTTTTGGTACACTTTTGGTACACTTTTACTACACTTTTTCAGTACACTTTTTTGGTACAGTTACTTTCGGGTGCACTTGACTACTGCAATTTGACCATGTTCCAATAGACTTGATTACACTTTTAATACTTATAAAACACCTTAGCCTCCACTAACACGTGACTCATCTATTTACAATTAAATACCCCGGATGTAACAATGCATAGATCATGATGCCCCATTCTGTGCACATGCGGTCAGGAACCTACTAGTGCTCCAACGACTTGAAATCAACCAGTTCAATGTTGCCAGACTTCGGTCCAGGTCACATTGTCGTCGTGGTCGTTTTCATCGGTCAACACGGCCGAGTCGTCGTCGTCGCTCGACGTCGCGTCACGACTCGTCATCATCGTCCGTCTCCGTCCTCTCCGTTGTCCTCTCTGTCGTCGTCGTCGCCGTCGTTGACACTTGTCGTCGCGTCGATGTCGCGTCGTCGCTGTTGAGTCGAACGTGTGGTCACCCCGTCGTCACGTTCGACGCAGTCCGCTGTTATTGTCGTCGTCAGAGGTGCAGCTGCGCGAAAGGGAAGCGGGATCAGTACCCCACTGACCCGGGGACGAGGTCTGGCATGGTAGGGTGGGTAGGGTGAGGGAGGGAGGAAGGGGCAGAGAGGCGGGCAGCGTTCGACACGATCCGTCGTGTTCAACGCACTCTGTTGACGGCGTAGACGAGGTCTGGCGGGGTGGGGTGATTGAGCGGAGAGGCGGAGAGGCGGGCAGCATTCAACACGATCCGAATTTGACGCAACTGTATCCAGCACAAACATTAGTAGCGTTAAGGGGCGCTGTACCGATTTCGGAAGGACGGCGGGTGTGGGTGCATTTCTGCAAAAGGTAGGTCTTGATCGGAGAACAACGCTGTTCGACGGAAGGTATTGGCAGTACTGCTATCTGACGTGACCTCGCACAGTTCCGCCGGCAGCGTTCGACACGATCCGTCATGTGCGCACTCTGCTGACGGCGTGGACGAGGTCTGGCGGGGTGGGGTGAGTGAGGGGAGAGGCGGAGAGGCGGGCACCGGACTCGAACGTGTCGCGTCGACACGTTCCGTCGTGTTCGACGCCGAACGCTGACAGCGTGATCAAGGTCTGGCGGGGTGGGGTGAAAGAAGGAGAGAAAAAGAGGGAGACGCAGAGAGACGGTGGACGAGGTCTGGCGGGGAGGGGTGAGGGAGGGAGAGAAAGAGGGAGAGGCGGAGAGGCGGAGAGGCGGGCACCGTCAGATACCAGGTAGGTGCTGTGGGAGCAAGGGTGGGGAAGTCGTGGATATAGACGATGCGTGGGCGGATGCGTCGAGGTTGCGATGGGTCGGAAGATGAAGGGGAGGGAATGTTGACGAGTTCGTCGAAAAAGGCCTTGATTCGACTCGGGGGGAGAGGGTGCAAAGACTGAGGAGGGACGTCCACGAAACGCGGCGACCGGGGCTAGACGTGGAGAGTCATCTGAGAAATACCGGCTGGAGAATGCGCCGGCGAGGTCATGGATGATTTTGATGATGCCCCCTCTGGCTCTCCAATTTCGTAACCACCCGTCCTCCCATATTTTTACCAAGCCTGAAAAGATTGAATCCCTCTTTTCCCCTTCCCCTAGTGCGCTAACAAAAAGAGGAAGAGCGTCGATGGCCTTCAACCGTATATCGTTGCCCTCTACACATCGCATGAAGTCCCACCAGACGTTGACAAGATCACTTCGAGCGTTCTCCGGACCAATGACCATCGCTAACTCATCCAGGCTTGCCGCGAAAGTCTTCCGGACCTTGACTATTCTGAGATAGGTCAAAATACAACGACCGCAGCTATCCCCATCGGGCTCGACCCAATGTCAGCGCAACGGCAGGATAGTTAAATGCACATGCTATGAGGCGAACGGGATCTTCGTAAAATAAATCCAGCTGGGATGAGGCTTTCCTGAACCGTCAGAGACATGGCAAAAGAGGAGCAAGCAATGTGCTCACCGAGGGAAAGCGAGACCGAGATACCATGCTTGATGGCCCGAGGAATTGGCCGCTCTTCTTGGCGCTCGAGAAATAACGAAAGGAGTTCGTCCGGTGGGCCTCGTCCATCTGCGTGGAAAGAGTATAATACCTCACCAAGGAATTCGAGCACGCCAGAGCGAACAGCGGGTGCTTCGTCCCGTGAGAGTGGCACAACAGTAGAAAGAGCGATAGAACGCCGCAAGGCGGGAGGAAGGCGGGTCCAGGCGAGGCAGTGCGAACAGGGATGAATGGCAAACGTGCCAGATCATATCTTTGCGCAGCATTTCAAATAGTGGACTCGAGCTGCAGGAACTTGAAGTGTGAACGCGTAGACCAGAATCGAAACGGAAGCAGTACGCACGAGTGCGGCGACCAATAATTCTTCAGGGATTACCTTGGCAAGGGCGCCGAGTGCGAAAGACATCTCACGTCTTACGCAGTGAACTGGATCCCTGCGACTTCTCGAACAAACGTGGAATACGTTTCCGAGGTCGTTATGGCGGGCGCCAACTTGACCACGCTGGCGAATCGGGTTTTGGTGTCGAAGCAGCTATTGGTCTTGTGATTCTTTCGGATTGTGTGGTCGGTGGATTGCGGCGATGCTCCCTATTTCTATACGTATACATACGACACGATAGTGTCAGGTATGTTCAAGCCTGGGCAAACTCTGGTAGTAGTTAGGTAGCGAACTTCACTTGGATCGTTACACCAAGAGATACACAGTTACCTTCCGTTTGGCCCGGACGTGTTGGCATCACAGCAGTCAGCGGGGACCGCGCGAACCGAATGTCTCCTTCACTCCACTTTTTCTTTTCTTCTTTTGAATCACGACGACGACGGTGACGGCGAAAGACGCGTCTTTTTTTTTTTAAGTCCCAATGCACCGAGGGAGGAGATCGCGAGGAATCGAAGAAGGAAGGGGATGGTGAGTATTCAATGGCGTGGCCGATGAGGGGGTCGGGTGGTGAAGCGGCCCGGTGGATCTGGACGTGCTGCGAACTCGTGCTTGCGGAGGTGAAGCGGTTTTTCTTCTGGGTGCAGCGTTCGCATTCGAAATGAACGCAGGGAGAAGTATCTGATGGGTCTGGAGGAAAGCATGTTGGTGCACAGGATGGACTACATGAAAGAAGTTGGCATAGTATTATCACGGTTGCGGTCCGAGGTCCCCTCACAGCAATCGGTATGCTTGAGCACGATCGTTCTACGCAAGCTTACACCTTTTTAAAAATTCTTCTTCCGACTATTAGGTAGGTAGTAAAGACAAGGAAAGGAGAGGAAGAGAATAAAAATAAAAATAAAACATGTAATTGCTCAAACCAACGTGTCCGAGAAAGAAAGAAAGAAAAAACGCGCCATCGTCGCAGCGTTCGAGATCGATCGAGACTCTCCTTTCAACCTAGGCGAATAATCACAGAAAGACGAAAAAAAAAAACGATGAAAGCAATAATGATCAGCGGAAGAAAGAGAAAAGAAAAGAAAAAAGTTGGCGAGAAACAAGGACGGACGACGACGGCGACGAAAACAACAAAAAGAAATGAGGTCAATGAATAGACGGGTGATTCATATCACAGCACAGCGGAATAATAAACACAAGATTTTATCTTCCCATCCATTGCTCCCAGCTCGCCCTCGCGACCGCGCCGGCGCAGGCCATTGCCGGTCATTGCGTTCCCATTCCACTTGGTCCCAGTCCGCAGATGGCCCTCGTGGGATATATTGAGAACCCGTATATGGCGGTCGACTGGATACATATACATACGCCGGTGGGTGCGTTGGTTGAGCCATACTCCCCCGCAGAGCAAGGGGTCCACTCGGACTCCAGCAGTCGAGAAGGGATAGGCGGTGGCGCAGGACCAGCTGCATTCGACAAGGACGAACGCGAAAGCGGAGGGGCGAGTCGACGGGGCGTAGGAGCAGCGGAAGAGGAGGCGGACCCAAAGCTGGGTGACTGAGGATGAACGGCATGGAACGACCACGGTTGTCGGTGACCTGTGAGACTGCAGCAAATAGCTTTTCGGTGGAGTGGAGCTCGTAATCTCATCATCTTCGTGTGAGGGACGACGAGGGATGTTCGACAATGAGGTGGAGGGGGTCAGGGCCTGCAGCACTACATTCGGAGTCGCTGCAGAAACGCCGACCGAATTCGACCGCGAGTTGACGGCCGACGGAGACGTTGAAGTCGACATAGAGGCAGGCGTTGACAACGTTGATGGATAAGCGGGGGTCGAAGGCAAGTCGAAGGTGGGACCGACCCGACCCGGTCCGCCGGGGTTTTTGCTGCCAGTGGTCTGCTTCTTGATCGTCAATGGCGGAGGCGAAGGCTCAGGAGCAAAGCTCACAACATCAGGCATACGATCATCAGCGCCAACAAGCCCACTCGGCACTACCGCATCCATCACCTCCACTTTGGCCTTGAGCGTAATCGGCATCGTCGAAGGTTTGCGTTTGCGGCTGATCCGCATCGTGCTTCTCACCCGAAACACGTGGCAAAGGTGTCTGTGAACGAGGCTGTGGTTGTGAAATCAACGGCGTGGCATCTCCGAGTCGAGTCTTCATTACCACGGCCATGGACGGTGCTGTATCTCTGCGGGCAGTTTATCCTCATCAGCCTTGACATCCTCGACACTTCCAGGACTATCATCATGCCTATCTTAGACACATATGGGACTGGACGGCATCCCAGGACCGTCGGGTGTCGCAGGCGAACATACCGCCTTGGCCGTCCGCCTTTTCTTCTTCCGTAGTGCAAAGTCTTTCAGGGACGTCTTCACTTTGGGCGGCGGTAGAGG
This sequence comes from Leccinum subatratum, assembly GCA_038091595.1. Taxonomy (NCBI): domain Eukaryota; kingdom Fungi; phylum Basidiomycota; class Agaricomycetes; order Boletales; family Boletaceae; genus Leccinum; species Leccinum subatratum. The sequence continues at coordinate 13,082 of JBBPOT010000128.1, read as the reverse complement.
TGACATTTCCCGTGTGTGCTCCATAGGCTCGGAGTCGACATTCATCGACTCAGCGTGTGACGCCTCATTCGCATCGGAAGCCAATGGCGACGAAACACTTTCCATCGCAACACTGTCCATCGTGCATGGGGTTAGCGCGAGGCAGGGATCTGATGGCGTCTCAGGAGAACCGGTTACGCGCAATGATGTACGCTCATCCACCGATTCGTGATCCATTCGGGTCACATGCGAGAAACCACTGCCGTCCTCTTTCTGGTCCTTATCTGCGACGACATTGACGTCAACAACCATGACATCGACATCCCCGTCCAATGGGAGAACCACCCGTTCGTCCACCGCCCCATCGGCGTTCGCGCTGCCCAAGATACCGCCGTCGCTTCTAAAGGGTTCTGGAATGTTCGCTTTTCCGTTCAGCCGAGGCAACCCGCACAATATTTCTGGCGACGCAAACCGAACACGATGACACTGTATCCCCATTAACGGAACGCTTCTTCGCCGGATCCGACACGTGCGTCTCGTCGCAAGCCTCGGGCGAAGACCGGTAGGTGTGTTGATATTGTGCCTCGGCGGGAGTCTCGTATTCCGTCGGCAGGGCTAGAGGTCGCCAACAGCACAGGGAGAGATACGAGCAATGAAGGGGGTTCGTTTTGCGGATGCACATGCAAGGGTTTAGACGGTCTATGAACTGGAGGCGATGTCGATCGGTGATCAGAGGTAGGTTGCGTCGAAGCGGTTGCGGAGGATAACGGCGTGGATCCACTGGGGCTGAGCAGTATTGAGAGATTGAGATTTGGCGAGGACGATGCGTCGGGCGAACGCAGGGAGAGCTTTGAGAACGGAGCAGGCGGCGACACGCTTGAAGCCAGAGAGGAAGGGTGGGACTGTGGAGGTGCCGATAGATGGGGCTCGGCCGGTCTTGCGTCGTGGGGGAATATGAGGTCGAAGGGGATGAGACAGCATGATTGACTTGCGACAGTGTAGGGGATCGTGCGGTAGATGACAAAGGTGGCGTTGGAGTTGTCGTACATGATGAGCCTTGGTTGGGTGATTGACTCGACCTTCCTTGTTGGGTTTTCGAAACAAGCCCCGCAGTGAACCGAAGAACACCAGCGAGGTCCGGCCTGGCGTTTGGCTGGCTGACGCGTCGACACGTTCCATCGTGTTCGACACCGTCCGCTGACAGCGTGATCAAGGTCTGGCGGGGTGGGGTGAGGGAGGGAGAGGGAGAGGGAGAGGGAGAGGGAGAGGGAGAGGGAGAGGGAGAGGGAGAGGGAGAGGGAGAGGGAGAGGGAGAGGCGGAGAGGCGGTGGATGAGGTCTGGCGGGGAGGGGTGGGTGAGGAGAGAAAACGGGAGACGCGGAGACGCGGGCACCGTGCCACGTCGTTCGACGTGGAGGTGAGTGGGGAGAGAAAGAGGGAGAGGCGGACAGGTGGAGAGGCAGACAAGTGGAGAGGCAGACAGGTGGAAAGGCGGACACCGTTCGAGTCGAACGTCACACGTCGACACGTTCCGTCGTGTTCGACGCCATCTGCTGACGGCGTGAACGAGGTCTGGCGGGGTGAGGTGAGGGAGGGAGAGAAAAAGGGAAAGCCGGAGAGGCGGGCACCGTGCCACGTCGATCGACGTGGACGTCGTGTCGTTGAGGTTGTTGGCGTCCTCACGACGGGTCTGGCGTGGGGTGGGTCAGGGTCAGGGGGAGAGGGATAGGCATAGACCTTAAATGTATGTCGGAAAGAGAGAAAAAAGTTGGCAGACGCAGGCCTAACATGAATCATCGCTTACGAAGATCTCCTCGTTCTGCCACTTTGTCCCACCACATATACTGATGATGTTGGATTAATCGATAGAAGAGGCAACGAGTCCATTCAATGATGAGGGTATGACGACCTGCGACACGTTCCGTCGTGTTCGACGCAGTCCGCTGACGGCGTGGACGAGGTCTAGCGGGGAGGGGTGGGTGAGGGAGAGAAAATAGCAGAGGCGGAGAGGCGGGCACCGTTCGAGTCGAACGTGTCGCGTCGACACGTTCCGTCGTGTTCGACGCCGAACGCTGGCGTGAACGAGGTCTGGCGGGGTGGGAAAGTCGGAGAAGCGGGCACCGTGCCACGTCGTGTCGTTGAGATTGTTGGCGTCCTCATGACGGGGTGGGTGAGGGTGAGGGATAGACCTGAAATGTATGTCGGACAGAGAGACACAAGTTAGCAGACGGAAGTTCCTACCTGAATTATCGCTTACGAAGAGCTCTCCTTGTTCTGCAACTTTGTCCCACCACATATACCGATGATATTGAAGTCGCATCGATAGAAAAGGCAACGAGTCTGTTTAATGATGGAGGTATGACGACCTGCAACACATGCACATCAACATTTAGCAGAAATCACACTCACAGTATCAACATCAACGATACAGACGTACCCAGAGAATTTTAGGGGAGCGCCAATGTAATGCCGAGCCCGCATTCTGTTGGAATACGAATACGTCGAGGTCGCACGGCAGGAAGCTGTGCTTGGCGACGTTCAAGCGTAGTCGTCATGGTATACACGTAGTCGTAGTCGGTGGAGTCGTAGATGTCATTAGCCCAGATCCTGCGCAAGAAATGAGCAAAGCAACTCTACAATGCACACCAGAGTGCCTACCGTTGAATGTTGGCGTCTTTCGCCTGCCAGTGAGTGTAGATATTGCCGCGCTCCCAAACCAACGTACCCTTATAGAATTGGCCAATGGCAGGAATGTACGTTTGTGTGTACCACCAGTTCTCGTCAGCAAGGGCGGTCTGAGCCGTCATCGCGTTCGCGCCGGATGCATGTGAAGCTTGCCCGTAGACAAACGCTGACGTGTTCTGGATGTCAATGGGTCGTTGACAAGGATAGCACACGCCTGGCACGCCGACAGCATGGCCGCATCGTTGCTCAGATCTCCGGTGATATCACTGTGACCGCCCGTGACAAAGTTGACCATTCCCGCCCTAGACGAACGTCGGGTTGTTTCTGATTTGAAGGGATACGCATTTGCCCTTGTGTTCCGGGTTTTAAATCATGATACGAAATCTTGCATGGGTCGTTCTCATCCGAGTCATCAGGCTGTACATTGGAAGAGCACTTTTAATAAGGTTATCACAATCAGCACAAGTCCAAGTTTACCTTGACAACCTCGGAAGCAGGAGTCCTCTTCGTGTCACCAATCTGGAGGTTTCACGACCTCAGGGTCATCAATCTTTTTGAGAGGGTCGACAGCGGCGTGAAGTCGGTTATCCGCGGGGCTGTACGATTTTGGTCAGCAACGCGATTACGAGACCAGGGTGTAGACGTCAGCCCGCCGTCCTCACAATCAAGCAAACTCAAATCACCATACCTCCTTACTGGGATAGGTCGCGTCAGGACCAAACATGACGACCCAGGCGGCGTATCCAAAAACTCCTTGTCACTCGTCTTGAACCATCCTTGAGCACAGCTTGATGTACCCGCCACCGTAGTTGTCGCCCTTTTCGTATTGTACCACGAGGGCCTCTCTCTCTTAAGTCGACGCGCATCGCACAATGAACGGAGATGCCATGGTGCGCAGCCAGCCCTTTCTCGGTGACGATGAGGAGAGTCTGGGGGTCCTCGACCTCCCATCGGCGACGTACGAAAAGACATCGATGCATCATGACCGTTCGGATGTAGAAGGTCGTCTTCAAGATGATGGCGGTACCAAGAGCGATGCTAAAATCATTGTCAGCAAGAAGGACGCGACTAGGATACGGATGGTGACAGCAGAAAAGTAGATAAGATAATTGAGCATACATTGGGAGATAATTCGCGATCCACGAAGGGCACGTACAAACCTGGGTGAGCACTCCACTCATCCGACGCCATTCTTCGTTGCCCTTTAGCTGCGCAAGCAGAGCCTGGGTGTCTTCTGTACTGGAATGAGGCCCATAGACTTTCTTTCTTCAAGGTACGGTGATAGATGCTCTTCCAGAACCGCCCAAGTCAGCCCGTCGAAGTGGAAGGAAGACTCAACTCGGACCGCTCCGGGTGGTGTGAAGGTCCATGTTAGGTCAAGCGGAGACTGCCATTGAGGTCTTCAAATTGCATCGATTGGTACTCGGAAGTGTAAGTTCGTAGAAATCCGACGAAAAGCCTTCATTGCACAGTCCGTATCGATCACGCTGCAGTGAGAAGGTGGCGCAAGCCTGAGGCTGTGCGAGCGTAGTGCACCGTCACCGCGTCACCCACGTGGACACGTTGCTACGTAGGGGTGACGAGTATCCGGCGGCAGACTCGAGCGAGGGTGCAATGACGGACCCGGATTGGCCTGCTTGTTTAGCATGTGCCATCGTCAACCGGGCGGAGGAGGCTAAGGGTGGGGTGTGCAAGAGTTGTTTCGAGCGGTATAGTTGATTTTGGACTGACGTACCTACCTCGAATTTCAAGCGGTCTACACGACTTGACTTAAAGTGATCAAGCCTTGCTGGCATAAGAGGCGTGAATCATGTTGAGGTGGAGATATATCTCCGGTCGTCCCTTCCAGGTTTAGAAGCATACGGATCGAGCGATCTTTTGCTAGATCTTTTGATAATCGAATGAACGAATGACCCTTCCCGAATGCAAGCAAGGTTGGCGCCGACGCCAGTCGGCACTTCCATGAGTCAAATGACCGTGTGGATTATCACACCAACCGTCCGTTAGCGGATGACTTCATGCCGTGTACACGGAGAACAGGTTCCTAAAAAAGCCCATCGGGTTCACATCCAGAAGCTCGAAAACCAACACACCACCACTTACTGTTTATCCGTTAGATCCGCAAATGCGTGTCGTTCCCTTTCCCGCTGAACATCTGCGTCGCTCCATCCACGACGTGCTGTCTCCTCCGCCAGCTGCTTCTGACGTTGCTTGTTCAACCGAATGTTGATCCAGCGGAGGAAGAGCTGTATGATCAAGATGACCATGATGGCGGTCTTACTCGGGATGTATGCGGGGACGTCCTTTGGTTGGAAAATCTCCGTGCCGATGATGTTGCCCATGCTAAAGGTCATCGCGTTTATCGTCACCTTTTTGTGGACAAGATAAGCACATCCGAACGATGAAAACAATGTGCGCCGAACCTTTTTAGTGTGGCCAGCTCGTATTGCTGGCATTGTAGGCATAGATGGTCGACAGGGCGCTGCCAAACGTGGACGACAAGTATGATCTAGGAATGAATGGGATCATTAGTTCGGCACATGTCGACGAGGTAGAGAACTCGATTGATTACCAAACCAGAGCACGCCGTGTTGCGAGGAGCCCTGAAGCCCGATCATGATCGCTTTGAAGAAGGATTAGTCCATTGCAGTCACATCAATGTATATCGCTCACCTAGACCAACGATCGTGGGTACCAAAGCGATCACGACGGGCAACATCCGCTCGTTCCGGGCGAGCACAAATTGACCGATAATGAGTGCGAGCCATACCATCTTGTCCGAATACCAACCGCAGAACAAGACCATTGCGGCTCCGACAGCACCCGCCGGAGTGGACAATATCAATGTTTGCTTCGATCTGAATTCATTACCTCAAAAAACCCTGATCGACACGCAGCCCATCTGTAATGACGTACGTGTACCCGAAGCTGACCGGTATAACAGCAAGGTCAGCACCAGGTGGAAATTAACTATCACGGACCACCCACAGTTGCTTAGTGCGCCGTTTGGAATATTCGCTGTAGGAAGGTCAACCCATGTGACTCAAGTCGTTAAGACACACATACTGAGCATTGTCAACAACATAATCAGCCACGTCCGGATGTCTGTCAGAGCTTCCTTGATCTGTGCCTTCCTGATCGTCTTGTTCTCTGTCCCTCCCTGATTATTTCGAACGCGCTCCAGAGCAGCGATTCGCTGCTCTCTAGTCAGCATATGAGCATGAACGGGGGAATCGGGAAGCCCGATTAGAACGACGATTCCGATGACGATCGCCAACCCGCCCAAGAGCAAATAAACAATCTTGTATGGCAGAATAGCCTTGCCGTTGTAGAATGAAATACCCTGTAAAAGGTCGTCGTGAGCAGAGTCGCCAAAGACTATACCACTCGACCCACGTAAGCAACGAAACCTCCAAAGATTGATGTGAGAGAATTCTGTGTGTGATTACGAATGAGATGTCTATACAACGAAGAGTGAGTAACGTCCTGACCATGACATAAAACCACGAAATCTTGCTAGCCTAGATATCGTCGTAAATTCCATCCGAACATGATCATTGAGAATCATCCCAGCGAACCTGTTCATCCTTTTTGTAGAACATGGAGATGATCAGAATCAAGCAGGGGTCCACGAAAGACTCGCACATCCCTGAGACAGCGTCGGCCTACACCTAGAGGAATCGCAGAACAAAGAAGGCACCGAAGTTGTTCGTGGATGCGTGCAGCATGAGCAACACTCCCCAGGTGACAATGTTGGCACCTCGGAGGTCGTCAACGATCATGTATGGACCAGCAGACGGTACGCTCACCCACATACTTGACCAACCTCAATTTCTGAGAAATATACACTGTAGGAAAATCCCAGAACAGGAATCCTAGCCTTCTATCAGACGAGAGCAGACGGGAAACGATCCAGGTCTACCGAGATAAAAGGCCATGGATACTAGATTGTAGTTCTGCAGAATGGATGAGCCGGCGAGGGACACGACGCCCGCAAAGGTTTTACCTGGCCAACGATCGGAAAGCCCATGATACTGCGAGAGTTCAGTCAGTACGAGGGGGTCGGGCTTGCGCCGTCTCTTGCCTTGCATAGTTCAGAGAAGTCTTGTCGCTACTAGACGCAAGCAGGTGAGCGTGCACGAGACACTGACAAGGTAGTGTGGGGCGCACAGGTATTGAGTGAAGTAAACTGCCGCAGATATGGTCGGGATGACCAAGTCCTACAAGCAATACATCGTGGATCAAATCTAAATGACCAGTATCTCTGGGATTTCGCCCAATACGTACCAATTTCTTTTCAAGCTTTCTGTTAAACTCCTCGCTGAGTGCTCTTTGGCTTCCGCACCAACGAGTTGCAAAGCCTCGTCTCCGTCGCCAGCATCGCCGATGGATTCGGGCTTCTCGTTAAGCTCGATATTCTTCTCAGAGTCTTCTAGGTTTTTCAACACGCCAGGCTCGGAGGACATTGGGAATATACCAACGAAGATAGCTGATAATGGAGTAGTGGTCTTTCATCCCCTGGTTAGGTTGTCGCACGAGGTGCTCAGATGGTAATAAACCAAGCCCAACAGTAAGATAAGGCTATAAACATCTTTATAGCGTGAGCGCATGTGCCTGGGAGGAGAGTGAGTGGAGTAAACTTGAAGAGTTGCAGTTTTCTCAGACGGTGTGATTGATCGTGATGGTTTCCAATGAGAAATATGTTATTATTCAAATGAGAAATCGTACAGCGCCATTCCCCTTCACAGCTTTTGAATGACAAGAGCAGATGCAGCACCGCCCTGAGAGCGACATGTCAGGAACGGACAGAGTCGGGGCGGGATCAACTCACTCCGCAGATACCGGCCGCACCATATTCATCGGTTTTCAGGCCCGTGGAGCCATGGAGAAATCAATAGGTTCGACACCCGCGTCGACGTAGGCTATAAGCCAAAGGATCAGTGATTGATTGACAAAAGTACACCAAGCCAAACCGAACGCACAGACAATCTTTGCGAGGGGCTTGAGTGCTGTCTATGTGCGAAGGGGGATGTCTAATCTGCTTGCTCGTCCGTCGGGCGCCTCTCTCCGAGGATTGGGGCCGGACCACCGACACGCTCGGGCGACGATGTACAGTACGAGTAGGGGGCAGGTAAGGTGGCGGGATAGGTAGCGGCTTCGAGCCTGCGAAAGCTCTCGTCAGGGGGCACCGCTACTCCGACCACTGCACCAATCTTACGCACTGTGCAGGGAGTTGACCAGCTTGCAGAGGCGACGGGGGCATGCAATAGGCGCGACCCCGGATGGATTGGTTGCAATTCGGGATGCACGAGTGGGGAGGAGGGAGAGATGGAGGAAAGGGAAAGGCAGGTGAATCCCACTGGTGCTGGCAGGCGAGACACTTTCAGTTCCCGTCGGCACTTTGGCGCTGTCATGTGGTACACCACGGTGACAGCATTTCACCGTGAGGTCAATACGCCATTCCATGCTCGATCAGCGCGCTTGTATGATTCTGTAGCATGTGCGTCCATGGATTCCTGGGTGATGTCGTGCTTCTCGGAAATGATTTCAGCGCAGTTGCCCATGGCAAAGTTGGAACTTTATGAATCACCTGGCATTCCTAGAGGTCCTCACGCAGGAATTGCCCGGTCAGCTACGAGATGCCAAACATATCGCGGACGTCTGCGTGAGTTCAAGAGCGACTTCACCGCCTATTAGCTGCTCTTGAACTTGACCTATTGGACCGTCACGAGCTTTTCTGATCATGACTTTGGCGTGTTGGGTTTGGGCGCTAGGAGAGAAACAGTTCCTTGCTCCGTACAAGTTGACGGTCGAGACCATTCGTGGGGAACCCCTGGCCCATTTCGTGGGAATCCTGGGTGTGGACGAAGCTGCCGTTTTACTAAAACAGGCCACGTGTTGACCGGACTCACCGGAGTCCATATTCGGAGTCAGCGGACCGGTCAACGTGACAACATCCAACGTGACAACATCAGACCGGGACCCTGAGTCACGGACACGGTGATAGGTCAACCGGTCATTGTTCAATGTGCTCGGACGAACAGAACAACCGCATAAGTGCGGTTGGACACAAATATATATGAGGGTGAATGTACAAGGTTTGGGATACCGAACGTGATCACGCGATGTGCGTTCCAACACTCCGCCTCGACGCGTGAACGGTCAACCAGTGAAACGAATACCTTGGCGACGAGTAGCATGGATCAAAGTAAGAAAGGAAATGAAATAAACGGATAAAGTTGGAAAAAATGATAAGACGAACGAAGGTACTCCCCCTCCTGTGTGACTCATCTGGTGGTCCGTCATCGGAAACCCAGAGAGAAAAGCTCCAACCATTGGCCTCAGCTACCCTTAGCAAAAGAAGAATCTAAAAATTCAAGTCAGCCGTCGACGTCAATAGTGCATTATCTCCGTTCATGCATTCGTTCTCGTGGACGGGGAAGTCCACGCTCGAGCACATTATTTGGCTGATCCAACTCAATCCCCATGCCCCAGCCCGTGCCATCATCAAGATTGCCACTCGCACTCCAGGGATGAGTTGTACCACGTCACGAAAGTCCCAAAAGTCCCGATGATATGTGATCTGGCCTTGCTCGTTCAGGCAGAGCTGTGTCATGACGGGCAGTTGGAAATGGAGGGGCGACGGCACGGAAATCGGAGTTCCAGGTATCGGAAGAGAGGGAGAAGCCGGAACGGAGAGCAGCGATAACTGAGAATCCGCAGGAGAGGACGGCGGGCGGCTTAATATCATGATTTTGGGTACTCTGAATGGGGTATGAAGGTCCGGAAAGAAGAGAACGTTGAGGGTGTACTCGACGAAGCTCTTCTTGTGACCGTATCTGTAACAATAGCTTGTAAAACGCAACTGTTACGGGGACTAAAAAGGGCGCACCAAAACTCTCTGTTTCGCTGACGTCATCGACTTCCGCCCAGGCCCGGACTGCCTTGAACCAAACACGATCGTCTCCGGGATTTGGTGGGCGAACTCTCAAAAAGGCCCTGAGAATCGATCTCGGCCGAGGCACATCGACGGCGCAACATCGATGGACAAGCGCATGGATGTCGGAGATGAGTGCGCGTGACGTGACAGTTATCAACGGATTCTCATATCTAAAGGTCCCGCGTCATTGTTTCGACAAGACGGGAGCCAGTCCAATCACTTACACTATTTTGTCGTTGTCAGATAAGTGCTCCGCCCGTGTAACGAGAAAGAATGGGACGCGCCTGCACGAGAGTCATAGACAAACTCAGACGTGCCAAGAAAGCTGGGGCAAGTGATGTCACGGTCATGGGCGCAGACTTCAACTTGAACGGTAGTCGAGCTCCTCTGGACGATTGACAGCTCTCCTATCAAGGGAGATCTGCGTGTTGATCGAGTGGGGATTGTGTTCTGTACCGCCAACGGAGATGGTTCGGCGGGGTACATGGAACGTCGATCTCGTGTGGCGAGCTAGTGTTGTCCGTGGCGGCTTGACTAGAGAAATCAAATGGAAGTCCAAATCCAAGTCGAGGACGCCTCCTCGCGCAGGTTCCTTGAGTCCCATCCGACTGCGGTGTGCCTCGAACAGAGCACTGCGGAAAAGGCCCTTGGTGAAGCCATCAGCAACATGGTCCTTAGTGGGGACGTAGTCTCCCGTAGGCAGACCCTTAGGCAGGAAGACAGTCGTCCCTTCGTTGTGGGGACTGCCCGTATCAACGTGTTCGCGAACATGGTTTGTATTTGATGGGCGTGACACTGTTGAGAGTGGAAGGCGGGGTCACTTCGAGACGGTGATAGCGCCGTTATTGTCGCAGAAGAGCGGGGAAGCAGTGGACCGACGGAGCTGGAGACCAGAGAGAAGTTTGCATAACCAGACGAGCTGCTGCGTGGCTTCAGACGCGGCGACGAACTCAGCTTCGCAGGTAAGAGAGGGTGACCAGGGTCTGGCAATGAGAGTGTCAAGAACCGAGGGAGAAACAACACCCACCGGTGGAACGATGGGTGGTGAGGGCTTCGTTGGTGAAGGTCTAGAGTGCTTTGAGGTTGCGAGGGACCGAGGGTGAACGCTACCGAGAAACGTTGAATGGAGTGGATAGCAGAAAGTAAACGTACCACAGATTGTACTGGCAATGAAGTGAGCAGCAGTGCAGCCTCTAGAGTGATTCCTCCCGAGTCCCGAGGGCCGACTTGGACAAGCCAGACCTTGCCACTGGGCACTGACCACACCTTCAATGACCGTTTGCTTTTGCTGAACGAGGCAGCCAAGATTTGAACAATAGCTTGCTGCTTGGATGATTGAGGGCCAAGCTCTTGAGGTGGCGGGCAATGAGTGGATGGAGAGGAGTGGACGTTGTTGTACCACGGCACAATTCTAACTGATACTGATGCCAGCCAGGATGGTCACCGCCGGTACTGAACGGGACACACACGAACTGTATCATATTCACAGACCTGAGCAATACTGGTAACTAGATATCGGTAGCTGTTACGACGACTCGAATCATACGAAAATATCAGTAGCACTGGGAATCTTGTCACATTCATCTCTCGCGACGACGCTTAGCAGGAACCCTCATCCAGACTCTTGCTGTTCAAAGTCGAGAAAAGGGGTGCCAACAAGTCAGTTGGATCTTCAAGCTTCATCGACCAACATCTCGTGCTGCGGAGTAGTCCAGTCCTTCATGAAGTCCAAGCGATCCTTCTTGAGCCAGAACTTGAGCGATTGTAAAGCTACCATCAACAACGGCGAGATTCGGTTTCGCTTCTTGAACTAGAAGGTAGTCAAATGCCATTGCATAGATAGTGGGGAACGAAAGTTTTGCCAAAGCTGATGAAATATTGTTAAGTGATTACATTAATGTTCAGAAATGACCACAGTTTCTTACCTCCCAAAAAGCTATTCATAACATAAGGGCTCAGCGTGGATAGAGTGTAGGAAGTGAATTCTTGCTCAACATCTTGCAGAGTTGGCTGAGAGTGTCGACCCCTGATGGAGGGAAGACCACAGTAGAGAGCGGCTAGTGTGAAGTGCACACGAACTTGACCGGAGTTCGCAGGGGGTTCAGTGCCCAGGGGTATGGTCTGCGATGGAAAATTGTCTTGATACTCCTTCATCTTTAATTATGGTCAGTTTATCATTACAGAGCGACGAACTGTTCGTCAACGTACCATTGCAAGTATATCGTCTCGTGCCTTTGCAGTCGCTATCTCACCTCATTTACGATCTATCCAGGCAAGTTTTACTGTAGGGTCTACAACTGTCTTGCAATATCAGCAGTGATGCTGACGAACAGCAACACCGAACTTACACATCGCGATTGTATAGGTACGTGTCCGAGTCTGACCCATGCATTTATAATATACCCGAGCCCAATCAAGTTCGACCTTGATGAAGGGCGCACAATGAGGCACGTCCATCGTTTCGAAGGCAGAAATTGCCCCTCCTAGGACGGGCGTCTTTTCGCCGGACATGCTTTGTTGTATGCTACTATCTGTGTCCGAATTAGTAGTAGTGAATGGTGATAATAAACATAGATACAGAAAAGAATTACCTCGAGCACTGCCTCCATGTCCTGCAACACTTCCCACTCCATCGGCGTCAGCTTGTACAGTGCAAGCTCGTCATTCGGACCACGAGCAGGCAGAGGAAACTGTCGACAGCATATGTACAAAGTCAGATATGAGTAATTACAAAATGTAATGAACTCACGAGTCGAACTGTACGAAGTCAGTTGAGCATGAAATAGATTGAATCCCAACGGGTTTTGACATCACGAAGGAGCTCTGCAACAGGAATTTGAATGGGATTACCAGTATACCGTTTGCATTTCCGTTGACAATGGTGTCGCTAAATCCCTTGCGATGATGGTCGGATGCACGGATAGTACAGACAATATCACGACCAAGACCGATGGGGTCGTTAGCTAAGGCCGCGAGAACGTTACCGAGAGCACCCACCCATGTTTCAGAGACGGCACTGAAGTCGGCCACAGCATAACTCCTGATAGCGTGAGTGACGCAAATATTGATGATGTGCGGGAAACAGGGAATACGGTGATCGACAGCATCAAATTAAATTTCGCGCTCCCCGAGAAGCTTTTCCAGCTCCCGCATGGCAGCGATGTTATTGGCAGTGTCGTCCATAGTGAAGTGGCCGATCTATTTAAGATTTGTTAATACAGAACAAGAACAACCAAAACTACTATTTTTTTTACTTTCGATGTCACCCCTGCCCGATCAAGGAGCTCTAGGATGACTGGGGCCTTCACGGTGTGCGAGCCTGGGAAATAACGAAATGCTATGAATGAAGCTTTCAAATTGAGTGATTTGCCCTCAATGGCGATCCGATGCGCAGTAAGAGCAAGGAAGGGGGGGGGGGGGGGCTAAAACTTAACAAAAATCGGTTGTGACCGAGAATTTCCCTAAAGTGTTCAATGGT
>JBBPOT010000127.1:0-18844 GCA_038091595.1 Leccinum subatratum | reverse complement strand
TCCGCGCGAATCTCTCTTGTGAACTACCCAGCACTGTGCTGTTTAGCATCAGGAAAAAAGGTTTTGGCCGGTAGCAATTTAATATGGCACGTGATTCGAGTCATGAACGGTTCGGAGTCTGATTCGGACAGCACGCAGACAGGCAAAAGATGGGGGGGGGCAGGGACGGTACGGACCTAAGAAACAAGCCTGGTGACTCGAATTTGGACCACCAGTTATAATCGCGCTAAACTTGTAACATAGGGTTTCTCGTTATGTCCATTGCCAGTGGTCCACGCAAGGCCTGCAGGTGTGCCATCCAATGAACAATGAGTCCTGCCTCGCGTCTTGTCTTGCCAATTCGCGGACGGCCACGACTCCGCTTCGTGCGCACGGCCCGTCTCCCGCTCTGTCGGTACAACATTGTCATGATTCTGGCATGTGGCTCGTCAAAAAAAGTTTTCGAACCAACCTCCCAGCAGGTGATCCGATGGCTTGGTCTCCGCATGACGATACACGGTTCGAATGTTTGTACGAAATACATAATACATTGCCTGCCAGTGAACCCGAAATTATTACAACAGCAGCCGCTAAAAATACAAGAATCTCCGACTTAGGAAGAAGATAACAGATCGGAGAGACTGACAACCCCGAAAAACGAGCATTACTAAATCGCCGCCGCCGCCAGCTGAGCGCTCAGCGCGGACGACCTCCGAGTCATACCCATCCATTGCTTGGCTAAGCGAGATGCGGCCTCCCTATCTCCATCGAATCGGCCGATCCCATTTCCGCATGGCTATACCGGCGGCCGTGCGACTGGTCTGCTGACCCGCCTGCGTGTGCACTTCTGTGCCAGAATCATGTTAAAGACTCCGAGAAAGCTTCTCCGGGTCATTCGGGAACTCGTTCAAGCGGACTCCGGTGTGTTACGACATGCATGAAATAGATACGGACGTCGTAAGTTAACTGTGGTGAGAGCTATGGCTCTCTGGAATTCTCCCAAGACTAGGCCGAATGAATGGATCGCGTGTAAATGCTCCTTGGAGTAAGATTCTTTGAACTACATTAGTCCGACATCCAGAATCTAACCAAAAGGAGCAATGGGTGCGCACCCACGCCGGTCTCCGATTAAATGGCTTCAGGCTGGGAGGTAAAACGGGGGTCGCCGATTACAAACGCGGTCTTGGCGTTTCGTGCATTGCAGAGAAAAAAATAGGCCAATAGAGTGGTCTTAACTCACCACTGATACTAATCAGATTCGGGATAGGTGCAAACCGTTGTGAGTTCATTGATGCGGCAATCGTCTCGCGATCGGTCAAGGGCCAAGTGGTAGGTTGGAATCACTAGGAATCATAGTAACCATGATACTGTGGCAAAGAGAGGGAGTGGACTTCCTGAGACACTGATGTGCGAGCGCGATCTCCGAGAGGTTGATGACATATGGGTGGGACTCCCACTCCCACTCCCACTCTCCCTCTCCCTCTCCCTCTCCCTCTCCCCCTTGCCCACCCTACTCCCGCCAATGACGATGAAGAACGCGACAATGCGATGACGACGACGAACATCACGGTGCGTGTTCGCCTTTCTCCCTCTCCCTCTCCCTCACCCACCCTACGCCCGCCCAGACCTTGTCTACGCCGCCAGCGCACCCCAACGGCTTGAGGACGCCAGGACGACGATGACACGACGGCGTAGCGTGCTGACAACACCACGCCACGACAACGTGACGACGACGACGACTGACGACGCAACAAGGACGCGACGAAAGGGCGTGTTGCAGATTCTATATAGGACGGGGGCGGGCGAGGTGGATTGGGCGGACGAGATGGGGATGGGGGTGCAGCCCTTTAGGGAGATGGGTCAGTCGTACCTGCGGATCACTGAACTGGTGCAGTCGTTGATATCTCGGGTCGCTGAACTTGGATCTGGGTGCGTCGAGCCGTTTCGAGACTCTTCGTGTGTGTGGACTGACGGACTGCGCAGACGATTTGAACCCGTTGTATGTGTACGAGGCCAAGATGACCTTGTTCACGCGCATGACGCAGACGCGATCGGGTGCGGAGCGGTTGTTGGAGGTGCAGATCCTCCCGATCTTGTTGCAGTGTGGGTTTTTGAAGGCGAGGCCGGAAGAGGATCAGTCGTTTATGGGTGCATTTTGTCGTCTTTGATGGTCCTGTGCCTTGGCTCACGCGCTCGTAGACCCAGCTTCGTTTTTGCCTTGTGCGATCCAGCGGTATCACCAGTTGTTTATGCCGACGCTGCAGCTGGTCGCGGCCATGCTCGCATCGCTGGGTACGAAGCACATGACGGCGAATCACCAGGTGGGTCGCAGCGTGTTACGATTGGTTCATTAGCGGCATCTACTTACCAAATCGGGAAAGCGAGCGCGACGTAGTCACACTCGTGAGACTGGCATCGACGACAATTTTCCAATTTTCCCACAGCAGTGGCACGGGGCCACGGGCGACGCACTCCCGCCCAGACGCACATAGCTGTAAGCTATTGCTTGAATTCGGCGTCTACTCCTCGAAGGTATGTCGAAATACTTCGTGGGAGATCAATTATATTTCTTAGATCTTTGACGACATGATCGTGAACAACATTCACAATTGTGCCACGTTCGCTACAGCCCTGAGCCCTGAGCCCACCTTCCTCGAATTAGTCAGAGCCCTCGCAAACTGGCACGAATACAGTACATGCTCACCGCTGACGATGAACTCGCCAAGGACTGGTACCTCATGAGCTGGGTCGCAATATTGACAAGAGACGGGGACGCTACTGATACCGATGCTAGCGCAGACACGAGTATATGGAAGATATACATAGTTAAACAGAATAAAAAAACTATTCGCATTTCTAAGCGGTTTCAGGACCGCATCAGAACGCAGAAACGAGCGGATGAGTATTGATCTGGACGTACGATGGGGCACGGGGGAACACATTTGAGTAGCCAATGGCATAGTTGTGCAGACCCGGTCATAAAATCCTTATGATTTCAGTCTCATCTCATGCTCGTTTGTTACCACTTCTGTTGATTTTGTAGTATAAACCATCTGCTCCCACATCGAAACATACGTCGACCGAGCACACTGTGCAAGTCTTCACAAGTCTTCATCGATCATCAATCATCAACCTTGCACGACGTCATACATATAATTCGCACACACTATTTTATCTGTCGGCGTTTACATCAATCACATGTACATACAACGCAGATCTAGTACATAGGAAAAGGTCAAAGGTGACATGGTCAAGGCTGAAAATGCCAACGACCTGTACAATATTGGATCATACAAAGAAAGCCGAACCTAATAACGACATATCTTGTGGATGAAGGGGGCGACATAGTTGAAATAAAAAATGGTTGTCCTTCGATCAAGCATTATACCATCGTAATTGTTTCGTGCTTGGAGGAAATAAGTAAGGTGTGCGAGCACAAGGAACACCACTTACTGATACAGCCTACAGCTCCAATGGATCCAAGCGAATGGCAGAGACGGCGTCGAGGTATCTACTGATTACCGATTTGGGGTTGTCTGCAATGCAGTGGGTATCGAAAATATGCTTTAGATCCGCGGCACTGTGTGTTTCAAGGAGCACGGCTTCGGACTCTTCACAAGATACCTGTGCTGCAGCCAGTGCAAGTATCACACGTTTCTTCTTCAAGATTGCGCGAATATACTCTGAAAGTACATCGCTGACAGACATCCGTTGCGGTAAATCCACTGGTCTCCCCTGTGTTCTTTGTCAGTATCGGGTATTTTGCTACGTAAGAAGGAAAGGAAAGCAGACCATTCGGCGAGACAACCTCATGAGATGAGCTGTGTGTTCTTCGAGCCTCTGGGTACCATTGTTTTTCGCATCTTCGCTGGTCTGCGAAGGCTCTGCGACAGGCTTGGAGATCCGAGAGGTAGCCAAATTGTTCCCGAAAGTCCAGTTTCCAGGGATGAGCCGGTACTCCATAGGTATCTGCATGTTCGTGGTTGTGTAAGGAGTGGGAGAGCTGTAAGGCTCGGCGCGTTCGTAACTTTCCATGCAAGAGGCTGGAACGGTTGGGTTTCGAACTTGAATCATGTCTTCTGAGATGTATATGCGGAGGGTTAGAACTCGATATCTTAAAGTTGGAAGTTGCCTGCCTTGTATGTGAATAGTTCTGGCAGGCTGGGCCGTGGGTTGTGCGTTTGGGTGGAGAGGCCAAATGAACACCTATTTTGGATTAGCTGTATCTGAGTATCCTGCCACTTCATATTCACGTTCAACGGAAGGTCGTACTCACAAAACTGGAATGAGCGATTTTTATTATTGGTCACCTGTACACCGATTAAGTCGCGTGATTCAGCAATTTCCCTAGTACTATACCTTCCTGGTTGTGGCTCACCGTTTGATTGATCCTCGAAGGCGGAGCCTTAATCGTTTGATTGATCTTCGAAGGCGGAGCTCGATCGTTCGACTGTTCTTCGAAGGCGGAGTATGGTGCTGCAAGTGCCAAAATAATAGCGCGAAAGAATGAGGCTGTGTGCGCGCGATACACAGCAATTTAGCGGATCGCGCGCGCGATTTCGAGTTCATCCGTACAATTTGGTCTGAGTACACAAAATGAAACACAAATGACTATGTATTTTGTGGAAATCTACAACTAAAGAGTACAAGTTACAACATGTCTGTGAAAGAAGGTAATGGCATGGCCCATGGGTATTAGTAACCCCGCGCATGGGTGAGGGTGAGGGCACGTGCGTGTCAGCTCGGACACGCTGGGTGGAAGACACTGGAAAAAGTAAATCGACTAATTCAGAGCGTCTGAGACGCTGATCAGTGTGCGAAATAACCGGCCGTGGCGCTGATTCAAGGGACGCGTGAAATCAGCGTCATCGGACCGACGCTGATTCTGAGCGTCAGTCTGGACATGACGCTGATTGAATCGTGACGCTCATCTTGAGCGTCCTGTAATTGAATCACAGTGATGCTTGTGATATGCCGACCGAAAATGTTTTCGGAAGTATGAAAGTCTTTTCGGAGCTATTCATATTTGATCATTGAGCAAGTATTTTATCGGCATCACTCTGTATGTATCCTTGAGCTCGGAAGTGAGTTCGATCCCCGTGGTGGGCAGTTTTTTTTTCGATCTACAAATTGTGCAACCGCATCACACCAGCTTCAATGATAGCTTGAAGATGGCGGGATTTTTGGGAGATCACAAAGGGACACGAATTTATACTGGTACTAATTCGGACGTTACAAATGAGATGTGGGGACGCTATGAATGAACTATGGGGACGCTGCGAACGAGCATCCTCGACGCTGTTTCCTAATAGGCAAAATGAGTACATAATTAACAGAAACTTACGCCGATATGGCGCGTCCTCGCCGCTAACTAGCCGCGTCTTGGACGCTCTGAATTAGTCGATTTACTTTTTGCATTGAAGAGAGCAAGGAGGAAGAGGGCGAAGGTGAGGGGTGTCAGGGGCAATGCAGGTCCGGGTCCGTTTGGACTCGCTGGGTGGGAGACGGTGAGGAGGCGAGGGTACTGCGGGTGGTGGAAGAGGCGAGGGTGACGGTGACGGTGAAGCCACCGAGACGGAGTTGGAGGGACGTCGCTCAGAAAGGAGGGTGGGGCAAGGGCGAGGATGAGGGCGGGCAACGGCGACGACGACGGCAGATAGGAGCGACGGTGAACGGCGTGAGCAGGTCAATTCCCCCTTCGCCGGAAATTAATAAAAATCTCCTATACTCATGATGCATCACGCGTCACGCGTCAGAGTGGGCGATCGACACGGATTGCCGCTTTTCAGGCCTTTCACTGAGGCTCCGACCACGCGACCTTGTTTGCCCGGTGACGAGGGCCGTGGGAACTGACTAGGACCCCCTCCGTCCGCTTGCTCATCGATGACGATACGACGACGGACGACAACGTGGCGTCAATCACGATCCGCTGCGTCGATGCTGCGTCGACGAGGTGACGCCGACACCGACGACACGACTACGGACGACTACGTGGCGTCGACCACGACTCGGACCGCGACATCGACACCGGCGACGACGACAAACGACGTGACGTCGCACCACGATGGCATGCCACGTCGCGACAAAGACGACGGACGAAGACGACGACGCCGTCACGCTGCGCCGATTGGCACGACCCGACCCGACGACAACCGCGACCCCGACACGCACCACCCTCGTCCCCGACTTCTCACCCATCCTCACCCATCCCCGTCCTCGTCCCTTCGTCCTCTCGCTCAACGTGCAGAAGCAACCACACGACGCGCACAATTGTGTGCGTTGTGCAGTTGCTCCTGCACGCTGCTCTTGTTGTTACCAACAACGGCACTACGACGCCGCGTCGATGACGAACGACTCAGACGCGACGGAATGCCACCACGCGACGCCGACGACGCACGGCACGTCGTGCACATACTACCGAAACGGTCACGGGTACCGTACCCGTACCCATACCCGCTTCTACCCGAACCCGTGACAGGTAACTGCAATAAGAGGAGACTCGAGCATTTTTCAGACAACTTTGTACTCTTTAGTTGTAGATCTACATTCAAGTTTGTAGTACCAAAATTTGTGTTTTATTCTAAATCGCGCAGACGAACTGGAAATCGCGCGCGCACACAGCTCCATACTAGGGTTGTCTCTCCATCATGCTTTCTAGGAACCGGGGCGGTCTCGAGAGAAATCAATCATGAAAAATATACTTACCATGACATTGAGAGAATGTAAGACGCAACATTCGATCGTACGAACATCAACTCTGCGCTTGTTACAAGGCGTTGATCAGCGGATTCCACAACCCCCGCGAGCGAGCAAATTTGAGACCGTGTAAGGCTTCCTGTTACTTGGACATCTCAACAGCCATTTGGTTGACCATCGAGCGACAGCGATTGCAGCGCATGGGTGTACATAAGCTCGAGACGACGCGGCGGCGACTGGCGCGACGAACTGCATGCCGTGATTGTGCCGAGAGCCTCCCAGATGCAAACTGTGAACGCCTTTAATTTGGAGGCGCTCCATCGTTGTGCAACGGGCTGTGATCGATCGATCGATTGTTCTCGAAGGCGGAGCCTCAATCGTTCGTTTGTTCCCCAAAGGCGGAGGACTCGGACTCAGATCGATGAGGGCGTACCTCGAATTTGGCGGAAAGCTCCGCTATCCAAGATCGGCCGCGTTTTGTTGATTGTTCTGGAAGGCGGAAGGCTCTGATACTTCGATTGTTCTTCGAAGGCGAAGCCTCAATCGTTCGTTTGTTCCCTGAAGGCGGAGGACTCGGTTATATTCACACTCAAATCGATGAGGGCGTACCTCGAACTTGGCGGAGAGCTCCGCTATCCAAGATCGGCCGCGTTTTGTTGATTGTTCTGGAAGGCGGAAGGCTCTGATACTTCGTTTGTTCCCCGAAGGCGGAGGACTCGGTTATATTCACACTCAGATCGATGAGGGCGTACCTCGAACTTGGCGGAAAGCTCCGCTATCCAAGATCGGCCGCGTTTTGTTGATTGTTCTGGAAGGCGGAAGGCTCTGATACTTCGATTGTTCTTCGAAGGCGAAGCCTCAATCGTTCGCTTGTTCCCCGAAGGCGTTATATTCACACTCAGATCGATGAGGGCGTACCTCGAACTTGGCGGAGAGCTCCGCTATCCAAGATCGGCCGCGTTTTGTTGATTGTTCCTGGAAGGCGGAAGGCTCTGATACCTTGATACCCTTCTCCATCAAAAAGAACAATTTCGATTGACTTGAAAGAGGTCCATCACAACTTGAAAGGTTGAATTGAGTACGGTCACCACAAATTATGTAAGATAGGCCGTCCGGCGGCACTGCGGTGTGCGCGCTCAGCGGCATCAAATTTACTGCACCAGACTCTGAATTGCCCAACGTGTCGTTGTTCTACAACAAAGGCGCGCACGATCGTGTGAATGTGCAACAAGTCTTGACAATTGTGGCTCATTCGTGCTGCAACTTGAGATTTTCACTCCCCAGTCAAGCCCGAGGTTGTCCAAATCCCTGGACTTTCTGACCTTGCTACGGAGAACCACGGGCAGGAGTCGAGGATGGTAGGGTGACTCGTGACATGTGACATTGGGCAGGCCGCAAAACGGTTCAGCCAAGCACTAGATAGTGGCTGGGCACTAAAGCAAAATGCGCGTGAGTCAACTTCTTCTCGGCGCAATGGATAAAAGACGTGATCAAATGGAGTCATGGAGGGCGCGACATTTGGACCAGCTGATCGATATCAGAGTACTGGTGTCGAGATGGCATGGGATGTTCCTGGGAGGTGCCGGTGATGATCGTGGATAGCGTGGTAATGTGGCGAGAATTGGGAATTGAAATGTGAAAGTATGGTGACAAAGTTTGGACAAAGTCGCTTGTTCGATTGAATTGACCGTCCTCGAGGTGTGACTACAGATTGGCAGTAACCACTGGTGACCACTCGTCTCTATGCAACGGCGAGCGGACTGATCCGGCGGGCGAGTTCGGTTCCGTGGTTTAGGGTCTTGCAACCCTACCGAAGGATCTTCGTGAACTGTATAGAGTAATAGTCTTGATACCATCCATTTTGGGTGTGCTCGAAGAGGGCCCGGGAACATCCCGATCACCAAAACGGAAGCGAATACGGGAGTACGTGTCACAGGTCATGCATGTCATGTGCGGCGAATTCTGAAAAATCAAAAAGGAAAACTCAAGATCTACACTCCAGATTTCTTGTTCTTTCTTCCAATCAAAGCGCTCCAATCTTGAGTGCAAAAGTAAGTTGAGGGTCTCTACGATATTATTTTTCTGGGACTATGCCAAATGGAGGTTGGCTCGACTCGGGTATCCAAGAACTTTCATTCTTCTAGGCTGTTCCCACAAAATATAGGAGCAGAAGAAACCTTATGAAGCAACTTAGGTAAATACCAGTGACACTTCTCCGCCAGTGATTTCGAGATGAGTCGAAAGTGTTCGACCTCGACGCAAGTGTTCAATGATTTCGGCTGCTCGACAGGTCATCTGGTCTGTCCCTTTACTGGTTCTAGAAATATATAGCGTTCAATTGTTCACGGTTTAGTACGCCTCGTGGAGTGCGTGACTTTTATTATTGGTCAACCGTGAGCCGATCAAGTTGCATGACTCGACGATCCAAGGAACGTTTCCTCAGTTTCCATATGCCATCGTCTGATCGTTCCTCGAAGGCGGAGGCCCAAGGGCTCGGCTATGTTCATGCTCAGATCCCTGTAAGTCAATGGGTCGACTCTTATATATCATAATATATATCTCTGACTTGCGACTTGTGCCCTCTATTCCTCCGGGCGATTGGGTCTGAGTTCCAAGACTCGGACAGTGACTTCAATCTACCGATGTCTGGCGAAAACACCGCTAACCACTTCAACCTCGGTTTTTCTGTATCTTTTCCCGACAATTCCTTCAGGCACGTCCCTTACGCTGTTTGAGATATGGCCTTCCGCAGACATCGCATCCAGCGTATCCAGCGCATCTAACTCGAACAACTCAGAAGAATCTCCGATCCATAGCAGCAACTCAGCAATCCAAGAACTGGGTGCATCATTGTCGCTGACCGGGTCACCCAATCAAACCTTACCAGACTCTGCGCCTCCTTCATACGAAGGCCTCAGCTTCACTAACGGCGCCAATCAGGTGATCCCGAACGCCTCGGGCATATGGAGCCAGGATCCACCTCCGACGATTGTGCAATCTGGTAAGTTTTTTCATTCTTCCTTGGCATGATGCCACTGACGCTGCCACCAATCAAACAGAGAATCTCTTTCAAGCGCTGAAGCAAGATGCCCCCGACTGGTTTCTCATACGAGTAAACGCCATCGCGATATTCACAAACTACCTCTGTACCACCAATTGTGCTCCCGGCAATGCATCTGCGACTCGAGTGACCGCCGCCATCAACCAGGCCATCGGTCTGATCCGCCGAGCCCAATCCAACAACTTGAAGGGTTGGACTCCACAGGATGGTACGTTCTCATGCGATTGAAACGGATCGAATACTTACCGGTTCTTAGTGTCGATTCTGGCTGGAGGCCAAAAATTCCAGACAAACCTTTCCAATCCGACCTTTCGAACTGCTTTTAAAGCAGAGGTAATGTATATTATAACATTTTCTTATACTTAGCTGATTTTATCAATCAGGTTTCATTCTCAAGACACGAGCTCTTACAAAGAGCGTACAATTCCACTCGTCAATTGCTTGCACCCTCGAACCAACAACTGGAACGCTTCGCTTATCCCCGCATCGTCCTCCTCAGGACCATTGATGATGTCGCTACCGCATCCAACTGGACCGGGGCCAACGGGAACCTCGCATGGGACGACCTTCACGGGTTCCATCTCTTCCACGTGGTTGCAACCAACCACGGAGCGCCGGCGGTAAG
Organism: Leccinum subatratum; assembly: GCA_038091595.1. NCBI lineage: Eukaryota > Fungi > Basidiomycota > Agaricomycetes > Boletales > Boletaceae > Leccinum > Leccinum subatratum. The sequence continues at coordinate 8,483 of JBBPOT010000127.1, read as the reverse complement.
CGACAGTTGGTCCATTCTCTCTAGAACTACATCTAACCTGGCTATAGATTATTTGGTTCGGAAGGCCAGAAATAAGGGAGTTCCTCCATCATTTCTTTCGCGAATCGAACTCGGTTGGTTTCGTTGAAGTCTATCAAAACGTCCGCGGCCAACAGGGGTTTGAGGAGTGGTCGGAAATCACGCATGCGACCGATGCCATGCTGGCATTTGGTCTTGGATGGGTACGTTCGCAATCTTCGAATCATTTTATCACATTGTCTAACTACTCGATAGATCGTTGCCGTGATAGAATCAGACGTTCTTGAAAACAATGTTTTCACAGAAAACATTGTCACGAAACGCCGTCGTGAACATTTCCTCAAAATCTACGGTAAAATACTTTCCTGGTTAGAGAATCTCAGGGGTGGAGTAAGCCTCCTCAGCCCAGAGTCCAGAATCCAGGCCACGCACGCCGTTGGTATCCTCAGTGAATTGTCTTTACCTGACCTCAGCTTTACCCCTGAGGCTGCGGTTGCGATCGCTTGATTCCTCTGACTGATTCCTCTGACGAACATGTAACAACAAAACCGTGATAAAATATGTTTGTAGTTGGCTGCGAAAAACATGTATGCTTCTGCCAGTACTATTTCTTCCGAAAATGTACACATATGATTGAGAAAGGGATACCCGTTTTGAATGGCAGAACGTTCGATCAATTGCCTTTTGCTGGCTCAATCACTCGACGGTCAGAACCGACTCGAATCACGTGCCATATTAAATTGCTACCGGCCAAAACCTTTTTTCCTGATGCTAAACAGCACAGTGCTGGGTAGTTCACAAGAGAGATTCGCGCGGACTTAGACTTGGAGGGCATCGCAAGTCTCGAAAAAACGGACGATAAGGAGAGAGTCGTTTGCGGCGTGACGGCATGCGTGCCGACAAGACTTGCTGACGGGAGGATTAGGCGTTGAGCACCTGGAGGATTTTTCGAATTCTCTCGACTTACCGGCGATGATATCCTGATGAAGCATCGAGAACAGCGCCTCGTTTGTGGGGACGTATATGGGCATCGTGTGTTCGCGCATTGGGGACACGTCGGAACCTTCGGCGACCATTTTGCTCAGTTGCGTCAGTTCGAGCACGGCACAGCAAAACGGGCGACGGTAGTTGGCGGTGTCGAGGAAGGCTTGATTGAGTGGTGTAGATGAAGTACGGATGGCGCCGCCGAGGGAAATCGACGACTCGGACGGACTTCGTGTGCTACTACTGTCGGAGCCGGGTAGACCGGAGCTAATGCTAGAAGCCATTTTCATGGCGCCGTTGCAAACGATTCAGCACGCAAGAAACAGGGTATCTTGGGCATCGCTCTGTGCGATATCGGTGAAGAGGGTGCGTGCACGGACGGTCAAGCCGCCCTCTCGAGCAAGGACGCCGTTGTAGTTGATGACGCAGAATTCTTCGGTCACGAATCGCGGGTTGTCCGAGTGCGTCTCGCTGTGTTCGTTGATGCAGGACGCGTCGTCGTTGATCGGCGTGGATTTGGGGGATTTCTGTGCTAGCAGCGTCGAGGAAATGTGCGGAGGGCGATGAGCCCTCGTCTTGTTTCCTGCGAGAGACGTATGCTGGCGAAGCTCTGGAGTGCTCAAGTTACGAGGGTCTATTGTCAACGTCGGATGGTGTGGATCTGAGGAAGCAAACGTACCTTGGTTCCGCAACCCGGACTGCAGAAAATTCCTATGTCACTAACCCATGGCTCTCTTTTAAGTTGAACACGCTCAAGTCGATGTGCCAGTTCCACGAGGAATGCCACGGGGGAGAAAGGGCGGGAGGCGGAGTGGGAGCGCACCGTATGTTGCTGAGAGCAGTGAGTCAGACCGCGATGTGGATGTTCTCATCCACGAACGTCGAACGGGGTGACGTCAGGGCCAAGTAGGGCTGTGACCGTGACATGAGATCAGGTCGGTCACGGCTGAAGCTTCACGCCTCCCGGGAACTTCACATATCCCCACTAGCCCATCGCAGTATCCTGGTCGCCAAAGACGAAGGAAACACGCGGAGTTCCATGTTTACTGCAATCTACACCAACCCCATGTGTTGGGGGCTGCCCTACGTGACTCATACCAACTCGAAACACGCTCGCTCCTCGAAGGCGTCTCTCGCCTAGCCCCGCCCACTTCTAAACGGCCCAAGGCGGCATTCCCTGCTCTTCCTAACCAACCTACATGGACTTACAGACATCGTAATTTTCGCGTGTATCGTCGTCACTGGTGAATTCACAGTTCCCGCGCTCAAACGCTTCACTCACCTCCAACGTTTCTCGCACACTGATCAGATAAAATGTACTCGAAGCCTTCATATCCCCTTCATCGAGTGCTCGTCCTCGTGTGAAGGTACGCAAATTTCACCTATCTCTCACCTCACCAAACTCGTGGCTTGGCTCAACCACCACCTTCCCACCAACCGCCCCAATCAGACCGATCACCTCTTCGCCTGGGGACACCCTGCTCCCTCTCACCAAAACAGAAGTCACCAGCCACCTCAAAGAAATCATCACGCAACACGACCTACCCGACCTGAAAGGTCCTCGACGGTCTTTCGAGGACAGCTGTCCCGTCCGAACGGCTCGTTCGCGCCCCCGGGCACGTAACGTCTTGTAGGCCCAATACCAGGGTGGTGAATCAGTTTGGCGTCGGGCGGGCCCTTGTCGTCGGAGGTGAGCCCAACTACGCAACTCACGCTGTCCGGCTCACATTGATTATCGTGTGTCGTGACTTGCGCACAATACAAACACAGCCCAGTGCGCGCATTAATATATTTCTTGTATGCTTCGTTCAGTGTTCACAATCCAGCGGGCCCACAAGGTCCAAGTACTGACCAAGATGCCGTGCGTCCTCCCAAACACTAACATATATCTCCACATACTAAAATGTCCGTTGTTCGACCTTACTCCTCCTGACATTTCAACTTCCTAGTCCACAAAGATCTCGAGTCTCCCGCTACGCTGCTAAATTCGTATGGTGCCGAACGCCTGCCCAACTTCGCGGGAATGCTGAACCTGACAACACATATCCTCGAGTGGGTGGCCAAGGCGCTGACGATCGAGATCAGGAAGTGGCGCAAACGGCGGATGAGCATGCTTGGTGAAGATTGCGTGTGGAGCTGGACGAGTACGCGGTGCGTGTGCAAGGGGGGAACCAGCGAGCGTGTATTGGGTGGACAGGGCGCCCCGCAATTGGTGTGCGTAGTCGGCGTTGGTGTCACCAAGCAGACAGTGCCAGCACAGTGAGAAGGGAGAGACGAGGTGTGCGGAACGAGCCATCACACGGTGGTTGTATTCAACGGCGTCGTGGATGCGATCATATACTGAGTAGAAGAGATGGTACGGTACTTAATCTTTGTCTAGAATTCTGCATGGTACTTGGAGTAGGGAACTAGAAACCGAAATCTGGAATAAAGTTGTTGATTGCCTTGAAGACTCGTCGGAGATTGGCGGGCAGGCGTAGTAAGTTGTGGCGGTGCACTGAGTCGTTCGCGCATGCCGTCACTTCTCCCCCACGAAAGAAAGCTGACTCCGAGTCAGATCTGAGATTCTGAGGGCGACTCGCCACACACCCACGCTCAGGAAACGGGTAAAGTCGTCACTTCTCGACCTTTGCAGGTCACGGATCCGCTCCGCTGTTTCTTCGTGATCAGCCTGGTAGTAACAAATGCCTCATCCATGATGGTTCCGGAAACGTACTACTACTCGCCCCGGCCCCGTTGTTCCTCTCTCACGCGTCATTCGATACTGCAGTACAGCCTCCGCGTTCTCCCAGCGTCGAGTCCTGAGATCCCTCCCCAGAACCGCAGCCTGATGTTCAAGGTGTTCAAGACACGCCGAATGATGTCACTTCGCGACCTCCGGAGTATGTCCTCTTCCATAAATCCACCCCAACAGCTTCGCTAACTGATCAGGCAACTTCCGCCTCTTCAGAACAGGTATGCTTTCCAGGACTCTTACCACGGAGGACCTCACTTCAAGAAATGTCCGCAAGCGCCCACCTTTGTTGTCTCGCCATACTGCCCCCTTGTCGCCCCCATTCCGTGGCACCACATAACGTGGTCTCCGGTTATCACCATCGATAAAGACAGCCCATACCTTTACTCAATTTGCCTCCATTGCCACCACCGCCTCCTAGACCAGACCCTGTGCCAAGACAAAACATACCCATGCGACACATGCTTTCGCTGTCTATATGCGGTCGTAGTAACGCTGATTCTGAAGCGGATCACGAGAATGCGACGCTTGTGGATTCGGATGAAGAGGACGGCGATGATGACGAATGTGACGAAGAGGAAGACTCCAACGACACCTCGAGCATACATCAGAGCGACGACGAAGATGATGAACCACTCAGCGCTGGTTCATCTTATATTCCAGGTTCCTTGCAAAAACGGCCGATGGACAACGGATCACCTGCCGAGGGTCCTTTGTCTTCCATTTCTATCGAGGACGATGTGAATACTCTGAAAATGTGCCCGTTCTCTGCGAATGTTGCTAGTGCTGACGATGTCAACCGGTGGCGTGCTCTCGATCCTGACCTCTCTCATTCTGGAGTAGTTCGGTTGGCGAACAAGTCAGGTCTTTATCGTGTTGCCTCACGGAGTATGATTAACCTTGGTTCTACTCGCCGCGCTGAATGGGAGAGACTATGCAGTCCAACCAAAGATCGGCATCAGCGGAAGGGCTTGCCAAATCGGAAGAAAGTGATCATATCCCACGTTCAATCGACGTCCAAAGAAATGTCGCGTTGTGCCCCATGAGGACGAGGGACGAGAGCGGCTGCCAGCTTACAGCAATTCCTTGTACCTCATCGACGTCATGCCTCGTCAAATGGAGTTCAGCTCGCCTGGTGTGCAGGCAAAGGACCGCAAGTGGAGACGCGTGGTGTGCGAGCTGGAGGGGTTCTGGTAGACTGGTGGGAAAGCACGTTGGAGTTGGGGACTCCTGACGAGAGCTTTCGCAGGCTCGAAACCCTACCTATCCCGTCCCCTTACCCGCCCGATGCGCGCACCCTCCCGAGACCGGGTCTAATGCAGTCCTACCCCTAACGCAGTCCTACCCCTCGGGGAGGGATTACTAAGTGGCATAGTAAACAGGTCCAACTCACACACACACCCCTCTGGGCTACCGCTCAAACTCCCATTGTTTAGACCTACCGTGACTGGGAACAACTTGACTTGGTGTGTCTCAAATGACGTTTTATCGAAATGATACCTACATTGCTGTAGCCCCTTGGTGCCTTATTGGCCAACTCTGACTCAGAAAGTGCGGATGTAGCGGTCGAAGATGTAGCTGGATGTACCTTGAGTATGGCATTGCATTTCATGATTCCATGCGCTAACCAGCCATTCCACTCTCTACAGAGACTACTAAGCGTATCATGTCCTTGAGGCAGTTCAGTTTTGTTGTTCAGCGTCATCCTGAACAAGTGTCTCCCCCGTCTGCCATTGCTGCATGTCTCGTTCTGAACCGAGACTCACCGCAGCATGGAGTTTGAATATTCTTGAGAAATTGGTCGTGTGGCAACAATTCATGCTACCCCAACTGCTCGTCCAGCGGACATGCAAGTCAGCAAAGATTAATATATATATAATATTCGTTAGGACGATCGCATGTCAGACCTGGTTTTTGTGACAATGATTGTGACAATAAATCAGCCACGATATCACTTCATGTGACACAGTCGTTGAAGGAGCGCTCACCCACGGTTGCCCTTGACAGATCTCGCTGTGGAATCAACTGCAACTCCCCTGCTACCATCATGATGTAGGTGAAAGATCGGTAGGCGATGCCCCGACCCCATGAAGGTTGGAGCAGGTCAGGGATAGGAGCCGGGGGCCCACTCTGGTACAATAACCAACAAATTGACACGACTTTAAGTGTTTAAGCGAACGGATCCTGTGACAAGAGATGATATTGGCGACCGTGACGAAAGGCAGAGTCACTGTGTGATGGGAACCTCTCCCTGCTCGTCAATTGGAGATCTTCTCGTGTATCGGCTAGCACAATGATTTCATACAAGCCCCCTTGCCTCCTAACATCATGCTCCTTCTCCCATAACATTCACAAAATGTTCACTCTTAGGTTGCCACATCTGACCTACTCCCGTAGCTGAGCCAACTAAATGTTCAGCTTGGACCTCATTCTCTACTCTCGAGCTGCAAGTGCAAGTGCTTGCGTTCAAGGGCCCGTTCATCGACGTGAGCTGAATATGGGCATGGTGAGTACGGATACTGACGGTCGACACATTCGCAGCAGCCATCGTACAGTGCTTCTGGCCGGCCTGACTCGGACTGCCAGGGTGAAGTGGGGACTAGACCTTCGCCGCAGAACGTAGAGGATTTCTCTGTCATCATGCTGTATCCGTCTGAAGTATAGTATATATGATGAGCTCGACGTATCGCCGTATTGAATTGCGCACGAGGGCGGAAGGGTGTGCCAGTGTGTGGCGCCCGCATGCAAGTATCGCGCGGGTGGGTTTGAACCAGGGCAAGAGGGCAAGTATGTCGAGGACTTCGAGTGTGTTCGAGTATGCCGAACTTTGGTCCCATGATAGCGTGGATCAATCTCCACTGAACTTAATGTGTAATTGAGCACTTCGACCCGGGGCCATTGACCCCACGATCTCACCACGATTCTGTGGGAAAGTGCACCTCTATTTAACTCACCCGGATTAGGTAAATGAAAGTCACGGTCTGTTGTGTCGGGCCCGGGGTAGCGCCTACGCAGAAGACGTTGACGGTGAGGTCGGTGCGTTTTTGTGTTGTTGAGTACTCACTCATGGGTTACGATCAACAATTACACAGTTCAAGGCTGCAAAATGCGTTGTCGATCAGCGACGGCGCCAACGACGTGACAAGAATCCAAGAGGCCAACCGGCGTGAGCATCAGCGGCCGTGAGCTGTTGAGTCACGCAGAGTTGCAAGCTGCCGTGTCCGCGGACTATACATTAAATTGGTTAGTTGAGGTTCCTCACAACGTTGCTCCTCGTCCACGGGCGGTGGTTGTACCGAACTGAGATGACTGCGACAATGTTCTCTTTCTGGACAGCTTCGACGCCACGTATCTGTACGACTACAGTTTCATCCTGTTCTGAAACTTGGCATTCCTGCATCTGCTAGTCATCGCTCTTGGTGGTAAGCACTTTCGACTTCGTCTGTATGGTGATGCGTCGTCCTGACATTTTGTCTTCTCAACAGGCCTGCGATTAAGACACCTGCCTTAGCATAGCCTGAGCTCTACAACCAAAGCATTCGTGATCTGGAACACAACCGTGTCAAGTTTTGGTCATGCATGGTTGACGGCCTTCATCAGTCGATCATCATTTTCTACATCCCGTGTCTCGTCTGGTTGTTCGGCCCCGCCACGTCGTGGAACGGCAAGGTTATAAACTCCTTAGCTGATTTCGGTAGAACGGTTGCAGTCGCCATTGTTTTCACTGCGAATGCGTTCGTATGAACACTTACTGGTGCGTTGTCTTCACGCTGTTTGGATCGAATCATGATATATCAATAACCCTTTCTACACAGTTGGACGTTCATCACGTGGATCGTTGCATCGGATTATCGCTAGTGAGGTTATTGTAGCTCGTCATATATTTGTGCTCCCCGCCAACAACCTTTTCTCGTGGTCGGGCTCGTTTGTCGAAGAGGTATAATGGGTTCATATTTTACCCATTGCATTCTTTCCTGCTCAAACGCATCCCAAAATCGCGCATTATGCTAGTAAGTGCCAGCAAAAAACCGGGAAACACCGACATGTGTCATGCTAGAGGTTTGCAGGATTTCCCCTTGATTCAGATCGTGATGTGGTTCAAGTGACTACCTCCAGATGACATCCCCATGGTAGGCATTGGTTTGAATGTCGGTCTGTGTGGCAAGACGGGATAACAAAGTGCCCGGAGGTGCGCATCCAGAGGTTCTTCATTTCTCGATCGCTACATAAGAGACACTGTCTTCTGGCTTTTCTGCAGACATATCGGCTGCATCTTTACCAACTTGAACGACGCTATGGCATCAGCAATGCATATTTCTACTGGTCAGCTCTGATTCGGCATAACATTCAGTCAGGATTTGCTGCTAATCCCGTTGTATAGTGGTGGAATCGGTGGCTTGACGTTCGCTGGTCATCTCAGTCCCAGTCGATTTTTTTGCAGCTGGTCCTACTATCACCACTATGAAGATTATGAAAGAGCTAGGGATCTGGCCCAGACGGCGGTACCTCCCCGCAATACATAGGTTTGTCGAGTTTTCGACGTTCGTAGTAGCTTCCTCCCCACTCATGATGCAATTTAAACTAGGTAAACTAGGCTCAACTTCCAGGAAGTCAGACGAACGAAACGGGTATCATTGGTTCACAAGAGAACTAAAACGTGCGGACTTGTATTCAATCATTTGCGAGTAATCTATATCACTATCGTTACGGGCAGGCCACTGTCGGGTCCACAGATGGACTGTCTTTT
>JBBPOT010000126.1:0-19132 GCA_038091595.1 Leccinum subatratum | reverse complement strand
TCGAGCAAGTACTCGTCACATATCTAGAAGGCGGGTGGATTGCCAAGGAGTGCCCGACCACATCAGCAAACCAGCCTTTTTTCAGGTGTGACCATTCCAGCCTTACCAGCTCAACACAGATTATCCAGCACAGCACAGATTACCACAGGTGTGACAGATGGTGACATGTCACACATGTTTGACTAGGTGAGATCATGCTAGCCATGCCAGCTCAGCACAGATCATCCAGTCCAGCACAGATCATCCAGAGCCACCATCTCAGCACAGAAAATAAGGTACTACTAGCAGATACGAGACTGACTCAGATCAAATTTGAACCCTACGAAGGCATTGTCCAAAAATGGTTAATTCAATAGCAAACAATATAGAGTAATTAATACAAATCTCTTTCGGATCTAACCGACCTGTTCCCGCAGGCACTGCTACATAATGTTCACGGCCTCACCAGCCCAGCCCCCCCTCCCCCTCCACCGCCGCCACAGCCCGTCGAAAGGCCTACCGCCGAGTGCCTAGTACGATTCCAATATCAATATCTCTTTCCCCTCCTTCGACTTCCTAGCTTTTTCGATCTCCTTCTCAGCCTCCTTCGGGTGCTTGCGCGCCCACTCGAAGCTAGCGATGATGGGGTGGTTGTACCGCCTCTCTTCTTTGGGCTTCGCAGTGAGTCCGTGACCAGACAACGCACGGTTGACGGGGACGTCAAGACCGAACAGGTCAAAGTAAGCCTGACCGTGCTCCTCGAGGGCGATCAGGATGAACTCCCCCACGTCCTTCGGCGTTTCGGGAGGCAAGTTTACTGAAATCGGTGTTTCCAGGACTGGGCCCCACACTAGGGTAAGTCAATGCGCTGGTAGGGGGGATGGTTCATCGACGCGTGGTACGAGCCACGAAAGCGAAGAGATATCCTCATCAAGTACACACCCACCAGTTTTTGTTCATGCCCCTGCGTCATTGGGTCGTCGTCGTCGCGTCGAGGGGGCATGCGCTTGCTGTGTGGACAAGGCCTGACATGGGGTGGGAGAGAGGGAGGGAGGGAGAGAGGGTGGAACTAACGCACCGTACCACGTCACCGCGTTCGTCGCCTCTACGTTGTTGTCGTGTGTTCGTTGTGTTCGTTGTTGTTGCTGTCTGTCGTCGTTGCGTCTTCGCGTCGTCGTTATCGACGAGTCGAGTTGAGTGTGCGTGTGCATGGCGCGCGCATTGTCGTCGTTGCGGACGAGGTGTGTTGTTGCGGTGGGAGGGAGAGGGAGGGTATGGGTGGCGTCATCTACACAAAGGTTTACGTAAATTTCCCACGTGGCGTTGTTGGAGACGGGAGGGTAAAGGGCTGTACCGCCGCGTTGAAAAACGTGTCGCTGTCTGCAGACGAGGAGACAACGAAGCGGGTTAGCTTAAGAATGGCGATAGGACTGGAGTGGAAGCGGGTGTGCGAGAATATAATTCAGAGGCTGGCGGCCTTTGAAAACGGTTCACACTCGGAGATTTCCGTTGCGTACTAATGATAGAGCATTGTACTACGACTTCAGTGCATGCTTTGGAGGTATAAGTATCATAGGCCTCGAATTTAAACTTTTCATGATGTTGCAAGTAAAAAGTGACACTACTGGTACTCGTAGAATACATAACGTACCACTAGCACATACTATCATAGGGCATATGGGCATATGAACATATTCAACAACAAAACTACGTAGCTAATCCAGGACGACATCAATATCCCTAGGATTGTTACATCCTGGGGTGATGACATTATTAGCCAGATCCTGAATCTGGATCATCAAGAAACACACTTACCGAGGCGATCTGCGGCAGCGACTGGCAACTCAAAATCGGACAGTGCGTACGCGGAAACGGCAAGGCCACTCTCGCGTATCAACACACGGACGCGTCCAACGTGATGATTGGCGGCATGCAAGTCATCTTTCACCTTCTGCAGTTGCAGGCAATTGTATTTGAGTGTCGCAGCTGAGTGGTGCACAAGTTCGTTCGCCAATTTCGTTCGAAAGTCGCAGATATTGCGGTCCGTGCGAGCCATCTCTAACAAAAGATACGCTTCAACGTTTGTCTGAGGCGGTGGAATGGGTTTATCGGTTTCCGCACAAGAGGGTATGCCAGCGTTCAGATCCTGAGGTCAAGTTGCACGGTGAGCTTCACCCTCGAATCTTGACCATTCTCTTCTTACCTGTACATCGACCGATGATTCCCAATGTGTTAAGCAGTCGTCCAGGTTGGTATCGAAGAAAGTAATCGAATTTTGGTGCGGAATTGAACGTGGCGAACATGGCGAGAATTCTCGAGCCCGCTTGAGATGCCTCACTGCATCTTGAATGGGGCTAGAAGTCATAGTACAGGACGATGGGGGGCAGATGTGTATCACAGAACGAGTCTCATGTCGGTAAAACCCGAAGTTTCTGAATTAATTAGCGAAACGGATCCCGGCAAGGTCGGTGTGACTCGGTGACCGAGCCCTCGGCGAGTTGAAGGTTTCTCCGGAGCAACACGCAATATTCTATTCATGCGACCTGCAAAGATCAGCGTCATACTCAAGAGGGTCAGGTGTCCCACATGCGGAAAAAAGTTTCACAGCGAGACGAATGTTCTTCAACACATGAATCAACCGAATGGATCCTGCGGCTCGAGTCGATGGCTAGAACTCGGAGGTACAGTGACTAATTATTGTACCCATCCACAAGCTAACTCCTCTTTAGCTTCGTCTAGCCTCCCCTTGGAAGAACGGGGGCGAGCTCACGATATGGACGTAGAGGAATCTGAAGCACCTCTGCTCCCACCCAACCTGTTGCCTTCAACTTCGCCTCCGAGTCACTCCGAGTCAAGGGAGCAAGAGCATGAATACGGTCTTGACGATGTATCGGTACCCATGCTACCGTTTGACGAACCGTTATCGGATGGCGATGCTCGTGAGTTGGGGGTTCGGGGTGATGGTGGCCCACTGGCTGGACGTAGGCAGGATATTCCCTTCACAGAACTCTTTGCAGCAGCGGGAAAGGCTTTTCCGGGAGGGAAGACATTTATGGACGCCTTCTGGGAAGATGAGTACTCGACAATGAGAACTGAGAATATTTTTTATCCGTTTGCCTCACGCAATGACTGGCAATTCGCCTCTTGGCTTACGAGGTCGGGACTGAGTATGGCAAGTATTGACACCCTCTTATCACTCGAGCTTGTACGTATCAGCATTGCGGGCTAGTACAGTAAACTTATGGCGCTCATAGATCAAGAACCTTCCTATCTCTTTCCGGACAGCACGCCAGTTGCGATCGAGAGTAGAACTACTACCTTCTGGGCCTCGTTGGTTGTGCAAGAGAATGGACACCGAATTACCCACCAAGAAACCGGCTCGGTTATTCTATCGCAACGCGATAGAGTGTCTTCAGGCGCTGCTTACCCACCCACTCTTCGAACCCCACTTATCCTTCGTCCCGAGGAGGGTCTGGACTTCTGCCGCCCGGATATGCCGGATCTACGAGGATTGGCTGTCTGGAGACCGTGCCTGGGACTTGCAGGTATTTGCTCACATCGTTTATTTGGTTAGTCTTTAAATGCAATGATGCCAGGCCCAAATACCGGTAGATTCGACACTACTCGGGGTTATCCTTTCCTCGGATAAAACCAACATCTCCGTCATGACCGGTAACCGTATGGCACACCCTCTCTTGATAAGCCTCGCAAATATCGACCCGAAGATCCGAAGCAAGACTTCATCACATGCTTACCTCCTGCTGGCGCTCTTACCAATCCCCAAAATCATTCACAAGACCACCCGCGTCTGCAGTCTTGTCCAGGATCGGCTGTTTCACAGCTCACTCGACTTCGTGACAAAACCGCTCAAGATTGCCGCTTCTGTCGGTGTCATGATGAATGACCCCGTCGGAAATCTCAGGTATTGCTTCACTCCTCTCGCCTCGTACATCGCAGATACCCCCGAAGAGAGCCTTATCACCGCAACCAGCAGCAAAACCTCACCAGTCACTGTCGCAACTTCTAAACAGTTCGGAGACGCTGTTCGCCACCCTTCACGTACCGCAGCAAATACACTCGAAGACATCCAGAACGCTTGTGCTGAATGCGACCCCAACGACTACGCAGCTTTCTTGAAAGTTATCAAAAAGTACTACCTCAATGGCGTTGTCGCCCCCTTTTGGATGGACTGGCCGCTGGCCGAGCCTGCTCACTTTGTTACACCGGAACCCCTACATCATTTCTTCAAGTTCTCCTGGGATCACGATGCCAACTGGTGCATCACTGCTGTGGGACCCACGGAGATCGACTTCAGGTTCTCTTTATTGCAGACCGCCGTTGGCTATCGTGCCTTCGAGGACGGAATTTCCAAATTGAAGCAAGTCACTGGTAGAGATCATCGTTCCGTCCAACGATATCTGGTCGGCATTATCGCAGGTGCCGTGCCACGCGACTTCGTCGCTGCTATTCGTGCGCTTGCTGATTTTAGATATCTCGCGCAAGCCCCGAAGTTCAACGATGACACACTAAAGGCGGTCTCTGCAGCTCTTCAAGAATTTCACACATACAAGGACGCGATTTTGAAGGCAGGAGCCCGTACGGGCAAGAGAGGGCCGATAAACAACTGGGAAATTCCGAAACTGGAATTGCTTCAGAGCGTCGTCACAAGCATCCACGCTGCCGGCCCCGTTATGCAGTGGACCGCGGACGTGACCGAACACGCGCATGTGACCGAGATAAAGATTCCTGCGCGCTCGGGAAACAACCAAAACTACTCGTCGCAGATTTCTCGTCATCTCGATCGGTCCGAAAAGTGTTTCCGATTCGACCTCGCCACGTGTATCGAATCTCTCGTTGGCGGACCTCCCGACTTGGATGACGATGAAGAATCTCATGAAGGACATGGACCAGATGTGGAAAGAGTGGTATTAGAGAGCTACGGCAGTCCCGCTCGTCAGGTCGTTGACTACTTTAGTATCGCTGAGCGCCTTAGGAATGGTGCTTGTCCAGATGCCCCCCGCCCGTATAGGACATTTGCGACTACCACGACCGCTTTTCACGTTAGTGTCAAGCCCTCTCATTGCTTGACCGTCGACGAAGCTGCCGAGGCTTACGGGTTACCTGATCTCGGTTTGGCGGTTTCTGACTTCCTCTTCCGTGCCAAGCACAATCTCCCACACGATGCATCTAATCGACGTAACGCGGGCTCTGTAGAACGACTTCCATTCGATAAACTGCAGATCTGGGAGAAGCTTCGTACTCAACAGAAGTTGTTCCACGATCGTTCTACCCCCGACTCTCCGCAAACGCTCAGGATCATTCGTCCGTCCGCCAAATATCCGGATGGCATATTCGATAGCGTCATTATTAGTTCGGACGAACAATGTAGTTGGCCAGATGGCGGCCTCGAAGGTACGCAAAGCAGCCTCCGTATCCAACGCAACACCTTTTGATCTTTATTATCAGGTCTCGACGTCGTGCAACTCCGTCTTGTGTTCCGACCAATCCGTCAAGACTTTTTTGCTGCCTACGTTCAACGCTTCAACATCGTACCTCATTCGTCTGCGCCAGATGGACTTGACCCCGGAACACGCATGCACCTCATCAAACGTGCTATACGCTCGAACAATGAACGTATCGGGTATATCATTCCCCTCACAATGATTAAGTCCCCCGTCCACCTAATCCCTCGGTTCGGTAAAGAGGCTCATTCTCGGCTCACACAGCATAATAGCTACGAGTTGACACAAGATTTCTGGGTGAATAAATATTGGAGTAAAGAGAGCTTTTACACCCTCAACGTCCCACTGTCGAATTAGCGCAAGCGATGATGTACTAGTACATAATCACACACGACTACGTGCAATATGATTGATTGTTATCAATCATTACATAGATATCATAGATCCCGAACAGGCTTGACCTTCAACATCCGAGTAAGCCAACCCGATCGTTCGACTCGGACTCCATCATGGCCTCTGCCACCGCAAACCCACAAGCAAACTTGAAGGTAAAGCTTGCTGTTTCAAATTCTCAAACTTGCTTACTCATATTTAGCAGCCGCTAGTTCACCATGCAACGCCACTGGCTCCCGTCAGAGTAAGCCAAGTCTCACCTACGCCACTTCGAATGTTGAAGACATAAAATCAAAGATCCAGAGCATTCCGCCTGCTTACAGACGACCACAAGACTGGTTTCGAAAACACATGGATGCCCTCATCGAAAATGACACCCGAGGCGTTCACTGGGTACTCAACGAACCGAATAGCGAACGACTCTTGGAAAATTTGTTTCCTGAAGACGTTCTTCTTGTCAAAAGCCTTGAAGAAGGTTCATTCCAGGATTTCTCATTGCAAAATATCCCCGCTCTCTTCGACCACCTCTGCAGTATGAAGCTCTATGGTCCGCTGGCGGATTCTCCGAGGCAGTTTGGGTGGCTATCCATGCCTACGGCAACCGATTCGACTTTAAGTGAGGAAAGCCTCGCTACCTTCTTCAACGGTCTCCTCGATCAAGTCCAACAGAGTATTGGACATTTTATCCATCCTCGGTGCGATTCTTGTTGTACGATTATAGGCCGGATAACTTATCGGAATGTTTTTTTTCCAGGTCCTGGGACTCGTTCAACTCCAACACACCTCTAAAAGGGGCTTCCGCCAGCAGAAAGCCGGATCTACTCTTGGCGGCTGTTGGCTCTCCGAATGGCAACGAGGCGGATTGGAGAGATGTCATGGCGTTCGGCGAGGTGAAGTCCAAAAAAAGTCCTAAAACAATCAGATCCTCGTACGTTGAATGTGCAGGTAAAGCCGCGTTTATCCTATATGCACAAGATGGACGCCATGCTGTCCCGTGCATCCGAATACTCGGGACACATATCTACTTCGACATCTTCGACCGTGGCGGCTCTATTACTACGGCTGGGTTCGACATCCACGATCATCCAAAAATATTCCTTCGCATCTTGCTCGGACTCGCCACTGGATCAAGGCTTCGGCTTGGCTTCGACTCCACCATACACGTCGATTTGTCGCTGCAACCTGGCGAAAAACATCTGCGCAAGCGCATGACCGTAGTGTCGGAAGGGGCGAAGGTCTCTTTGGTGCTCGACCATCTCATCTTTATCGCCGACGGCCTTCATGGCCGTGGTACAACCGTATGGAAGGCCTACATGGAGTCGGATCTTGATCCGAAGGGAAAGGGAAATGAGCGGAAAAGAGCCCGGCCGGGAACATCGTCGAAGAAAGAAGTAGTCGTGAAAGATAGTTGGATCGACCCCCTACGGAAGTACACCGAAGGGATGATCCTCGCCAAGCTACGCAAAGCCGGTGTAAATGGTATCCCTAAGCTCATATCCGAGGAGCAAGTCACGATCAATCACCCCTCACCGACCATCCGCGCTATCGTAAACAACTCAACGCACCTCTTGCGCTCGTTGGCCGTTTCGCCACAGTCGCCGATAGCCGATCACTCCTATTACCTCCGGGTTCACTCGCGTCTGCTTACCGAGCCCGTGGGGTTCCTTGTCACGAGTTTCTCGTGCGCAGCCGAATTGGTGGTGGGTTTCATTGACTACGTTAACAGTACGTGCTACAGTGATTTCACGCTGTTTAAAGTTCGCTGAATGATTTGAACAGCACATCACGAAGCTGTCGAGAAAGCCGCGATACTTCATCGTGATACAAGCCTCCTGAACCTCCTTTTCGCCAAAAGTCAACGCCCTTTCGTGATCAAATCTCTGCCACAAGATGTGGCCGCGTCACTTGACGAGAAACTCAAGGCGTCGGACTTCCGAAGAGGCTTACTCGCTGATTGGGGGTATGCCACAGTCATCCGACGTGGCATCCCCGGGCAAGATTCCAATTCTGGGTTACCGCGCATCTCTCCCTCTCCCAGCTTAGACATCGCAGATACCGAGGCGGTCCAGGACTCTGATTCTGGATTTCCTGGCGCACCACGACCACCCCTCCAGCCGACCTCGCCCGTTGCACATTCCCCCAGCTTAGATGACGTACATACGGAGACAGTTCCAGCCGAGGTTTATCTGGGAGGCCCGGTCGTAGATACACCTACGATGGACCTGACCGCTAACCACAACATCAAATTAAAAATGGGGACCGACAAACCTGATCTCGACTACGACTCCGACTCCGAGTTATCCGACAACAACCCACTCCATCGGACGGTAAGTCACGTTTTTCACGGACGCTTAGCACTGGTGCTAATTTTCAGTACTAGGGTACTTGGTCGTGGATGGCTGCAGAGTTGATCATGTCAGGACCGGGCAAGCCGGTAATACACACTGCAGCCCACGATTTGGAGTCACTATTTTATGTGCTCCTTGGTATCTGTGTGTTGTTCCACTCCCCGTACACCCCGAAGTCAGACCAGGAACTCGAACCGTGCTTCGACAAATATTTCAACACCTACAGTCCGAACCTTTTGAAGGTGATGATAATCCAATCAAAAGTCGGCTGGCTTCGCGAGTTTTGCAACAATATCTCTCCGTATTTCAAGCCTCTCGTCCCCCTTCTCAACTCCCTCCGTAAAATCATCATCTTGCCTATAGATGATTGTGATTCCGAGTCACCAGATTCCGAGTCATCAGATTCCGAGTCACCATCGGAACCTCCTCATCCTGTTACACACTTCCAAGTCCTACAAGCACTAGAGAAGGCCCTCGCGTCTCTTCCCGACGAGTGTTGGGAACGCAAGTGTGATCCAAAGGAGCAGGTAGTGGATCCCATCGTCGAGTACTCTCTGCGGAAATTCACACAAGCAGCTGCCGCGACGGAGGGTGTCGAAACACCTGACGGTCCTGATGCGCCAAATACCGGAGACCACACCAACGCTAATCCAACGGATACCGACGAACCTACGACAACGGACACTGAGCCCGGGCCAACTCCGGTCTTGGAGGACGGCCACCTAGTCTACCCACGTTTTCCTCGTCCGCCCGACATTCGAGCACCTTCTGGCCCTGGCTTCGAACAGCGACCTTTTAGCAGAGACGACGACGATGACGAATACCAAGACTCAGATATGCCACCGTCCAAACGCCCTCGCTCAACATCTAGAAAGGCATTTTCCAAGAGTCGGCATCTAGGCCGTCGTCCATTGCCAGTCAAGTTGCGTAATAAGACGACAAGTTGCTTGAAGGAACGGCGTCGGGAGGACAATGTGGTAAAACGGGCGGGGCCTGCTGCCCAGGCTGGCGAGAGTTCAACGCATCCCCTCCCTGATATCCCAGACATCCGCGCTCCTCGTGTGTATATGCGTGCCCAGACGGAACCCAGGTATGATCCTCACTCGGACTCCGACGCAGAGCTGGAAGCATTGAGGTCTAGTAGTTTGACTCCAAATCCCTCATCTGAATCGGACGGTTAATCCGTTACCGTAGCTCTACATACCCATCCGACTTGTACTAGTAACTACAGCTCCGTTTTGGTAAATTATTTTCGTCTGTAGCCGCCGATCTGAATGACGATTAAGAGTAAGGGATCCTGCGAAGTAATTATATAAATAAACATTGTGTACTATGCCGCATTTTCAATAAGAACTTTAGCTACGTTCGAGCGGAGTCCGTCTTCCTCTTTTTTTCCCTCAGTTCATCGTTCCCCTCTATGTCCCGGATTCCCACTGGCAATGTGGCTAATCCAATGAAACGCAAGCCCCTTGCGAACCATACAGAACGGGAGCCACAGCAGAAGACGTCGAAGAGAGCCAGGAACCCTGACAATGGGCTTGAAGGTTTAACCAGTTTTTTTATTTTATTCTCATTCGCCGATGTTCTCAGATGCCGTCCGTATCACAGTGTCTTCTGAGGTAGACGATGCCGCCTTGAGACGGTCTTCACGGGTTAGAAGAGGGAACGGTGGGCAACTCGACCAGCTCAGACGCATTGAAGAGATACAGACGACTAGACTGACGCGTGTTTCGGCCATGGATCTCGCTACCCAAGGCGATGCGATCAATCCCATGGCTCCAGCAGCTCATGCTGTGACTACTAGGCCAAGTAGCAGGCCAAAGCCGACGCTCAAGAACTCGGCCGTCCCTACCAGTCGACTTGAAGTTTCTAGGAACATGCACAATAACTCCAGTCAGCAAGTATCAGTAACGTCGAACATGCAGCCGACTTTTTCACCGGCTCAGCAGGGTTCACAATTTGGTTTTCGTTTGCCAAATGGTTCAGCGGTCGGCCGCGCGTCTGTTATCTCAAGAGCCCCGGGTACAGTATCAACTCGATCCTCGCGCAGTGTCTCTACAACCGCACCGTCGTTAAGCTCTGCCTCCACTGGAAAACAACCCACGGTTTCCACAGCACCCACGTCACGAACATCCTCTTCTGGTTCTCGTTACCGCCCGCCGTCTGCTGTCGTCAAAAGGATTCCCCCGAGTTCATTGGCCTCTCAATCTCATGCCACCTCTCCTACCTCTCCTCGGCAGTCTCATCGCTTACCTGACACTCTGGGGTTTGAGAACGATAGGTATCACAATCGTCAGGTAGAGGAAGAGGACGTGCAGGCTCGTTTACAAGACACTCTGGGGCTCGAGAACGATGGGTATTACGATCTTCGGGAAGGAGAAGATGACCATCAGGCCCGTTTACAGGACACTCAAGCGCTTGAGAACGATGGGCATTACGATCAGGAAGGACAACTTGAAGAGGACCAGCGAGCTCGTTCACTGGAGCCTGACATCGATGAGGCCTCACCAAGTGAGGACGAACGTTTAGCGGAGAGATTTCTTCGTGGCGGTAAGCGTGAAACTACTCTGTGACACAGTTGCTCAATATTATTCCGGGTCTATAGATCACGGGCCCGTTGTAGATCAAGCCCCTCATCCACAGCACGAGCTGCACGACGACGGTAAGGTTTTTTTGGTTAGCAAATCAGCGACTCACTCTTCGTTATTTCAGACTATCCGGTCGAGGATGTCGTAGCCGAGTACCGCGGCCGAAATCGTGTTCATCGTCTGCCGAGCGCAGCTGAGCTGAACACAATACGTCGACGAGAAGCCCTTGTGAGCACTCCAGCTCCTTCCCGGCAAGGTAGTCCAGAGTTAAACGATGCTCCACCTCCACCTTCCGCGCAATCATCGAGGAGGCGAGGGGACAGGCGAAATCACGGTGGACAAGGTGATGACCCGTCACAACTCAAGTATTATCCCCCTGTAGTGCGGGATATCTTAGACCGCGCCAAGGCGATCTCGCGCTGCGACGCCGCGTCCTTGAACCCATATCCGTCTCGTGGGTGGTTCGATACAAAGGGGCCGGAGTACGTCGAGGAGGCGATCAGCGAACGAGTCCGAAAGACGCTTCCTGTTCCCCCGGGTATGTGTTGAATATTCATCCACGTATTCTTGCTAATGAATGTGCTCAGGCTGGTGGCCCGACAACGCCATTCACATCACCAAGTTGGTAGGTATCGCTCTGCGGGTGATGGACATTGGATCACGCTGACGAGACTGTCAGCTGTGGGAGGACCTCACGAATTGGCGATCGACGATCAAGAAGAAAGCCCGAATCTTTGTTAATGAACGATACGAATGGGATCCGGAGAAACGACCGTCCGTCAATGCTGATATTGCTTTGCAGCTTCTCGGAGACGGAGGAACCTTTCACAGACATGGAGTAGACGAACATGTAAGCCGTATCTGCCTATAACACATAATCTAATTATCCTTCAGGGCCGCACGAACAACCTGGCTCATCCTGCGCTCGAGGGTCTCGTACTAGAGTTTTTTTATACGGGCCCTAACTCTGTCGGTGCATTATTTCCAGAAGTATTTCAACACGAAGTCCCGCGACCGGCTGTCGCGCTTGCGCTCACCGCGGTACCATTTGTGTTTTGAGGCGTACCACTCGGTTCTGATTTATTTTATTTGCAGCTCAAGGCCGTATTTGATGACATCGCATATGGCGAGTCAGGTTTCAAGGCTCATAAATACCAAGAGTATTATTTCTCTGCTCTCGGGTGCATGAGCAAGTGTGATACCGACGCTGTTCACAAGGCAAAAACAAAGGCGTTGAGGATCGAGTGGGCCCGGATCGGGAGGTGAGTGATCGTCGTTCTTCTGCCCAGTCAATTACTGAACTCTACATAGCATTGCCAACACCATTACTCCAACTGCGGATCACAATAGGTTTGATGTGGTTCTTGACTAGGCTGCATACATTGTGAGCGTTCTGAGTGTCGCTTTGACAATCTCTCGCGTCGCTTGGACTGTGTACCTGTCCTTGACGTCACATCCTTTTTAGTATATAATGTATGTTTACATAATGACATGTGTCCGTCTCTAATCAGACTAGTGAGATCTGAGATCTGCCATGTGTGTGACGGATATGGTTTAGATTGATCCAACTATTTCTGGTGTGTTCCCATGTCGGACAGTCCATTCCAGCTGGAGTTGTCTGTCCAGCTCTGCACTTGTTTTCCCCAGGAAAAGGGTGCTGTACAGGAACAACCAGTTAGGGACCTTGCTGGATAAGCTGTAGTGCTATACAGCACTGTCCAGGCCTGTCCAGTAGAAGGTTGGTTTGCTGATGTATATCGACCGCGAGACCTTTCAAGTTGATCGTGCAAAAAGTGAGGCGCGAGAAGTGGTTGAGCCGAATGCAGGGCAATTATAGAGCACACCAGGGGACGCTGTTGGCTGCGCGCAGGCAGGAATATGAATGACAACGGGCGACCCGGGTGGCAGAGAAGAGGATGGATGAGGAGAAAGAGAGGAGGAGGGCTGCGCATGCGCATCAGATGAAGGAGGAAAGGAGGAAGCAGGAGGAAGAGCAGGAGGCCGAGAGGACGGGAGAGAGTCAATCGGTAAGTGTTTCTTGATTGATGTCAGTGTGTGTAGTGGCACTGACCCGTATTACAGAACAACGTGCGGCAGAAGAGGTCGAGGCAGCGAGAAAATGGCAAGAGGAACGGTTGGCGGAAGCAGCGTCGACAATGCCAGATCGAGGGAGTTTTTGCACTTGAAGAAGTGCGAAAGAAGACACAGCGGAAGCAAGATGCGGAGGAACATTCAAAGATGCGTGTGCACTCTGCCAAGATAGGTTCTGCGGTTCCGCGTGCCGAGGGGGGGTGTACTGCCGGTGATGCTTCCGCACCCACGACTGCCACAATGACGGGCGGCCTCGCACCTCCACGTTCGCAGAGTCCGGTGCCGTCCTTATCAGTACGACTGCAATGTATGCGGGATCCATCGAGGACCGGAGGAAGGAGCATGGAGTGGAGGCCTTAGTCACCCGTTTCCGCTGGGTCGCCCGCTGGTACCAACACTGGCCCTACCCCTGTCCGAAAGCAGGAGGGTTTCGTGACGGTTTCGGAGAAAAAGGTGTGGAGACTGCAGCGGTTCCAGAATGAGGGCCGAGGTCAAGGTAAATTTTGGTTGGGGTCAGCATTTTTTTCTCTGCTTTTCATAGTCATGTCCATGTTTGTTTATTTGCTGCCTTTTCCTTTTCCTTATGCTTCTTTACTTAGCCCCCATGACTCATCTTCATCTTTCCCAAAACTATCGTGGTTTCACTGTATCCATCAAGGTTGTAGTATGATAGGTACTAGATATGTTTTACCTCTTTTGATTTGTTAGAGTTATACTAGTACAATGTGAGGGTTGGACTGAGATGGAGCAAGGCATGAGTGGAGTCACAGTGCAATGTCTTTGGACAAGCAACATAAGTGAAAGGCACCGCATCCTCTTTTGCCTCCACCACGTCGCTCGTCCGCCTTGCAGCGCGCATCTTCGCGCATTTCAGCACCCACCCACCACACCCTGCCTCCATTTCCATTCCAGCTTTCTTGCAGCTCACTCCCCTGGGTCCGGAGTGTGCAATCCCAAGATTCCCAACTGCCAGCCAGTGCCAGCCTGCCAGGTACATCATACATGTGTCTGCAAGGTGTTTCCACCCACCCTCGCAGCTCACACCATACCCAGGTAATCCAGCAGGTTAGGATTCCATCCCAGGCCGAAGAGTGCTTCGCGCCCTTGCCCATCCTCTCCCCTCTGCCTCTTTCTCTTCCCTCTCCTCCGGGTCCTCCCTCTCCTCATAGCACATAGAGTGATGTTCAAAGAATTCAGATTTTGGAATATGACAGTGTTTCCATGACTTTCATTGGTGGCTTCTGGTTTCCAATTACCAGAAATATTGATAATATCTCTGCTACAGTCTGCTTGAAATTGGAATTCCTCAAGTTACTTAGCCAACTGTGTTTTTGCCCCACATTTCCTCCCAAATCTTTCATTCATCAACTAACAATGAACATCATGATGCATGGATGCAACATGACTGGATACATTTCTATAGATTCTAAGATGGCTGTTTCAAACATTTTTCTTTGCTGTTTTCATCTACTTTTCATCTTCAAACAACTTGATGTTCTGAGTCACTGACTCCTTCCATGTGGTGTATTATCTTATAAAAAGAGTTCATTCAATTGCTGAGAATACAAGGTTATTGAATGATAAATGTAAATGAAAGATATGCTTAACATACTCATTCGATTTTGAAGAATGACAGCCAAAATTTTCTCCACCTTCTCTTCTTTGGATGCTTTGCCATACTGATCAAAAATACCCTTCATAGCTAATTTTACCTTCTTGGGTATGTCTGATTCCTTGTACTTTTGAGCAGCAGACAGAACTGTTTGAGAATTCTTTTGCTGGAGAAGATGGAAAGAATGCTCCAGGATGAGCAATGTATCTACAAAGCAATTAAATAATTCATTTTGTTTATTCATTTCAAATATAATTAGAAAGAAAAAATATACCAATAGTGGTTAGAAGGATTTGCTTCCATGTACCCATATTCATCTATGATTGTCAATTGGATTGTGATACAAGATGAAAGTGATGAGAAATTCACAATACTATTAGGCTTCAGAATGAATGAATCACTGACTGACAAATTATTGGACTATAATAAAATGTTATGACCAAAAATAAATGCAATCAATTCACATACTGTTTGATTGTAAAGAATCTGATAAGAACAAATTGAGTCCAAATCAAACCAGGACATTATGAAAACAAATTTACTGTCTGTAAAGTAACAAAACAGACAGAATCAAAATTGAATTTGTATAATCATCAATTTGTACAATACTTACAATCTAAGATTGATGTAAAATAATGTTAATATTAATACATGATTACTAGTAATGAATAACTTACATCCTGCCATTTGTAACATAATGTAGTGAATACATTGTATACAAGATCAGTATGCAGCCAAAAATATCATGCAACAACTTACAGCCTGGAAATTAATAAGTGAAAAGTCAACAAAAAAGAGTAAAATCAAAATCAATAATGTACTACATACTATCTGTAAGGAAACCAAAATGTTCAACATGAGTATAAGGATGCTTCACTATATTGCATGATATAGATATACCTTCTATAGTTCTCAGAAATGAATAGTTAGTATAAGTATTCTATTATTACAATCACAGTAAAATATAACTTACAGTCTGTAATAAATAAAATAAAACAAGCTCAATATTTTGAATATGTTATGTGATAATAATAGAAAGCTCACCAGCTGCAATCATAATAAATGTGAGATGAAATGTATATCAATAATGATGATAAATTGATAATATAAAACAATATAATATACCTGCTGTAAATGAAAAGAAAATAGGAAAAATAAATATGATTAATCATGAGGTGAGAAAGTATCAATTGATCTATAACATACTAACTGTTGTGTAGAAATAGAACAAATAATGATATTATGGTTACTATGATTGAAATGCTGTAAAGATGGAAAACTCACAAACTATCAATAAAAGAGC
Organism: Leccinum subatratum; assembly: GCA_038091595.1. NCBI lineage: Eukaryota > Fungi > Basidiomycota > Agaricomycetes > Boletales > Boletaceae > Leccinum > Leccinum subatratum. Next base: position 3,356 of record JBBPOT010000126.1, on the reverse strand, counting down.
AAATCAAGGCATGAATAAATAGCACATGCTCAGTATTGCCCTTCATAGCACATTCTATAATGCACAACTCACATTCTGTCATTTCCGGAGCAAAACAAATGGACACAGTATCATCAGCATCACCACTCTCTGGCATATTCCACAATGCACAACTCACGCTCTGCCATTTCCAGAGCAGAATGAATGGACATGGCATTATCAGCATGACCACTCTTTGGCACATTGCATATTGTACAACTCACTTCCTGGCATTGCCAGAAGCAGAATGAATAGACATGGCATCATCAGCATCACCACTCTCTGGCATATTCCATAATGCACAACTCACACTCTGCCATTTCCAGAGCAGAATGAATGGACATGGCATCATCAGTATGACCACTTTTTGGCACATTGCACAATGCACAACTCACACTCTGCCATTTCCAGAGCAGAATGAATGGACATGGCATCATCAGCATGACCACTCTTTGGCACATTGCACAATGCACAACTCACTTCCTGGCATTGCCAGAAGCAGAATGAATAGATATGGCATCATCAGCATTACCACTCTCTGGACATTCCACAATACACAACTCACAAACTGTCATTTCCAGAGCAAAATGAATGGACATGGCATCATCAGCATCACCACTCTCTGGTACATTCCACAATGCACAACTCACTCCCTGTCATTTCCAGATCAGAATGCATGGACATGGCATCATCAGCATCACCACTCTCTGGCACATTCCACAATGCACAACTCACATACTGTCATTTCCAGCCCAGAGCAGAATGAATTGACATGGCATCATCAGCATCACCACTCTCTGGCACATTCCATAATGCACAACTCACATACTGTCATTTCCAGTCCAGAGCAGAATGAATGGACATGGCATCATCAACATCACCACTCTCTGGTACATTCCACATTGCACAACTCACTTCCTGTCGTTTCCACAGCAGAATCAATGGACATGGCATCATCATCATCATCACTCTCTGTCTGGTACATTCCACATTGCACAACTCACTTCCTGTCATTTCCACAATATGATGATATGATATTAGTTAAAACAATTTTTATACATGTATATGAATGACTCAGATAACTCACTTTCTATAGTTCCATCAGTGCAATACAAATAATTAGCAGATATAAAATTTTCATCCATCATACTATGAGCTATTCATATGAAAGCCTCATCTTACCCAAAAGTGTGGAAACCATCTTGCCAGATTTTTGATATCTATAATATCCCAGCTGTGCATGGGAAGTGCAGATTGATGCAGCTTGTCAATGTCAGGTATGACACTTTGTAAAAGCATAAAATTAGTCTTTGAAGAATACTTTAATGATTTTTGGTGCTCACTCTTGAACTGCATATCTAACACACAATGCTATATTTGTTTTTTGGGCAGTAACAAATAGCATTTGCAAAGCCTCATTCAGAGCTCCTGCTGTGTTTTCCAGCAACATGTCACATCCCTCATTTGAGCTGTGCATCCCTTGCATCCATGCAAATTCCCTGAGCTGAATCATTTTATTGAAAAAGAGAAACATACCTGCAACCCGAACACTATATTTTGGTGCATATTTCAATTCAGAGAGACGACCCCATACATTAGCATTGTTGAACACTCCATCCATGAGCTCATGTGCCTTTGCTATCTTCTCCTGTATTGGCAGCTTTCGAGCATCACCAGATAGTTCACTCATGGCTACCGGCAGCAATGCATCAAACTTGGTGAACAGCACAATTACAGGCACTGGTCAAGCTGTGAGCTCGAAAATATCTTGTTGACAATGAATAAGCCCACCATTTTTTGTATCACATTCATTGAAGAACATTTCCTCGGAGCGTTGGATCGCCCGACCCAATTTATCCATTGGAATACAGTACCTATATAGAGTGACAACTAGTCAATGATTACTACTTCCCACACAGTCGAGCTATTACCAGATGGCATGAATGCGTTTCTTGAGCAATGTCGTGTTTGCACGATCAGCAATGAACTCCTTCAGCTGTTCGAATTCATGTACGGAACCGGCCTCGAAGCCCCGCGAGTCATGGAAGACGAAGTTATCATTGCTCTGGAAAATCAACTCATTCTCGATGTCGTGTTCTCCGCGCTAGCGTGCATTTGTAAAGATGCGCGTCGAGTCCGAGTCCAGTATTGATACTCACCCCCCTGGATCCCTCGACCTGGGTCAGATCAATCTGGTCACACTGTTCAGTAGGCCAGTCCGACGTATGAAAACAAGCACGCACCTTGTTACCTTCTCCATCGTAGACCTCCGGTTTTTCGGTAGTGTTACAGATCGCGCGAAGAATGGTCGTCTTGCCAGCGTTCGCCCGCCCAATGATAAGGATCCTGAAGCGGCCAAATTTCTCTCGGATGTCTTCAAAACCGCCAGCCTGGATTGTCTCTGAGTTTGAGTTCGATGCCATGTTTGTATTCTAAGCCTGAGCGTATGTATTGTCGAATAATTTGTTGAACGTGAGGGTGAGGGAGGAAGAAACAAGTGCCACACGCGTCGATCGGATTCACATCTACTTCCGACATCCGCTTCCGAAAGGTTCGGTGGCAATGGTCGAGAGCTCCGAGACGGCATGGGCATTGAACGTTGAACGAGCAAGGGGCCGGATTGATGTATAGTTTCGAGCCTGCCGAAAGTCCTCTTAGGGGGCTACCGTTACCCCGACCGCCGACCTTCCAGAGCCGTGGCACGTGTGGTACTAACTAGTACTAGTAGTGGGGATGAAGGTGTGGCTGTGTAAACTATTAGTCGTGGGAAGAACCATAGTACTACCACACCACCGTTCCCCGGGCCGTTTTACCGAGTCGAACTATGGTCAGTTCATTTGTACCATGGTACTCCCTGGCCGTCTTACACCCGACCACACTGCATCCCGTGGCGATCATCGCGCTCGTCGTGGCTGGCTGGATGGACGGATGTACCCAAAAGCACACCGCCGATAGGACTGACACCGCTCCTTCCAGGCCACCGTAGAACTCGCAGCAACCTACGCCGCTCTCGTCCTTGCCGACGACGGCATCGAGAAATTACGGTACGTACTCCCCGTGTGCGATTCGCACAAACGGTTGCTAAATCGTTATCGTAGTCCGATAACTTGAAAATCATCGCATTGACGAACGCGGCGAACGTCGATGTCGAACCCATATGGGCGGCGCTCATCGCCAAGGCCTTGGAGGGCATGAAGGTCAAGGAACTACTACTGAACGTCGGCGCAGGCGGAGGTGCATCCGCAGTGGGTGCTGTCCCAGCTGCTGTATCTGGTGATGATGCCCCCGCAGCGGCCGCAGAAGAAGAAGGAAGGGAGGAAGAAAAGGAGGAAATCAGA
>JBBPOT010000125.1:0-19140 GCA_038091595.1 Leccinum subatratum | reverse complement strand
ATCAGAACCTGTAACTGACAGATCGGGAATCCCTCTCCGGGCGGGGAAAAATGCCCCGCACACCACCAGGTCTTCAATAAGATCAAAGTTCACCAGAAACCGAGGAAAATGACTGCGACGACGCGCGATCTTGCGGAGGACCGACGAGGGTAACATGACCCCGGATGGTCGAGTAGAGCAGACTCATGCGAGCCACCCTGGTATGGAAGATCACTTGATTGAGCGAGACATGGAAGAACAAGGTAAGAGATACAAACCACACCGTGGAGCCTGTAGATCAGTGTGCATCGTCATCCAATGTAAAATAAGTTCTGCCTCATAGTTTTCCTTCACAGCGTCGGATGGCCAGTATTCCCGCGAAGAGGACAACCACCTGGTCAAGGCCGACGTCCCTCCCGTCCGCCCGGACGTGCTCGTCGTCGAAAGCACCCACGGCGTGCACACCTTTGAGACGAGGGCGCAAAAGGAGCCCTGCCTGACCACGCTCGTACATGCGGCGGACACGTCCTGCTCCCGTGTTCGCGCTCGGGACGGCGCAGGAGCTGCTTCTCATATTGGAGGCGATAGTGAGTTGCAGACCGTACCAACGTCTGGCCTTGCGCGAAAGTACATAGCTGTGTATCAGACGTAGGTGCTTGTGATGAACGCGGACGTAAGGTCGCGGTTCGCAAAGGGGGCCCGACAATCCATTTGTGTTCAAGTGGGTCGTTAAGTATGACTTTTGAGCGATTCCACGTTGCATAAACACGTAGAACCATTAACACTAATTAAAGTCAAAATATCTCCATGAAATGATACAATAACCATCTAACTCCCATCAGGAGGCACAAGCGAATGCGAGACCTGCCCAATTACTCGAGTAACCGAAACCAGCACCTTTGGAGGCATAGATAGGATATCCCGATCAAGTATCATCGATCATTAAGGACGTAGATTAACAATGCTTACACCTAACCGATTGTGAACAAGGATAATCAACGGAATGAAACCACGTACGTCTATCACCACAACATATTTTCATTAGATTCATTCATTGAAAGGAAAAACCAACCTTGACAGGTCCAGGCACGAACGTGGTGCCAACTTGAAATAAATATAGTCATCATAGTGAGCCTTGACTAATTGCCTTGAAGGTACAAAGCGATGCAACCCCTTGAAACCACGTGTAAGGTATACCGTACTTTCCATGGTAGCGGCTCACATTGCATAATGGATACCAGCATAACGGACCTGTGCGAGGAGTATTGTGCATGAGCCACTGAGAGCAAGGTGTCGGAAGATTTTACACACAGATACCCATGTCCAAGACTTGGAAGTTCTGCAGTGTCATCAGTGGACGAATGATTGCTTTGCAAAATGTGTTGCCTGACCCAGATATGCTCAACCTATGGTCTTGATATCAAGCGAATAAAAAGGAAGAGAGGAAATACTGTGTATACCTCGCTGGGAAACATGAGGACTGTTGACGAAATAGTCCCAATGTTTAGTGTCAAATATGTAGAGCGTGCACTTTGATGCTCACTATAATCATAAACGACGACAGTCACCATTGCAACTGCATGGCAGTAATAATGTTAAAATTAATGAGCGATGATATAGTTCGCAAAGAGCCATACTGGATGCATAATTGTTTAAAAACTGTAGCTGAACGGCCGACTATACGTCAGACGACATGGCGTGAAATCGAATGGCGGTGTCTGGATAGTATTTGGGTTGATAACGAAAGACGTGGGGATGAAAGGATTAGACCGAGTCACAGGGCAGGATGTGCAGCTTTTATTACCACCCAAAGCGTCGGTCGGTAAAACATTCAATTCTCCGACACAGCGCAGAGAGGCAGAAATACCACCGTCAAGAAGTTGTCACCCACAGCCCGCGATAAGCAGATGCATGTATCTTGCATCGATCTTCGTTTCCCATGGGTATGGGGCTGCAAAAACTCTATTTCCTGAAAGTAAAATCGGAATGCACGGCTCGAAGCAGTTGCCGTGGGCTACGGATGAGCACGTCGACGTTTCACTTGCTCCTGCGGGGTTTGCAGAAGAGTGTGGAAGGGTTGTGTCGACGTCCGACCCAGTATCTGACGTACATAGGGCACACCCAGGCTGGATAGCGAAGCCTGCGAAGGCGCTGTCAGATGAGTAGAAAGATAGGTATGAAATGATGCAAGGGACTTGAAACCCTTTGTCGCGCGCCGCGCGGGTCACGGGTTCGAGGTGAGCCAAGGTTTCCGCCACTATGGCATCGGTATTTACTCACGAAAAAGCGCCTATCGCTACGGTGAATGGTGTTTAAATCACTTCTGTAATCGGCGGTGGAGGCTTCGCGGAGGATTCGGGGCAGAGAATTCGGAAGACTTCTTCAAGACCTTTTTCATTTAGGACGAGTACAGAGAGTTCGGCGTTTGGGATTGGGTCGATTAGAGAGACAGGACTGCAGCTGTCCCGGCCATCTGTGTGTGGTCACCTCGGGGGCAGGATCAAGAACGAAAGGACGGACCTGAGGTACCCACTTGGGACTGACAAATTTTCCTGCTTCGATGTTCTGCAGTCCTGCCTGGCCAAGTCTGTTTATGAGCTTGCAATTCGTTCTGGTGGCCATCACTTCGACGATGCAAACAAAGTTGGATTCGACCTCAGACGAGAGTACCCTCTTTTAAGTTGGACCTTCTCCAAGAAGCTTGTCCCCTCGGCTCTCAGTTTGACCATACATTTCGACAGCACCAAAATCTCGAACATCAGGAAAAATCTAAATACTATATAGTGCTATGTAGTTTGTGTAGTCCGTGTGGTTGCTGTCGAGTAATGCCTACTTTATAGCAGCTTTGACTTGAGGCACATCTATGGTAGCCAACCGTAGCTTGATGTAGCACGCATCTTATTAGCTATATAGCTTCTCAAAGCAGTCAAAGTAGATCTCATAGCAATGATCTGTAGACTGTAGCACACATATTATTCTCTAGTAGAGGCTATATAGGACAATATAGCCACTTGTAGTGCTATAGTGCATGTTGTAGCAACAGCAAACCTGTCCAACCAAACCCACTCCCGACCAAACCCGCTCCCAATAAAACCTCTGCCTGACCAAACCCAGATCAAACCCGTAAATACCTTACCGCCGTACTAAAAAGTAGAGCGCGTCAGAATAATAGGAAATGGCTGGTAAATTGTGCGTGCTCGAGACAGAGCCGACTGCGGTGACCAGGTAGCTATCCAAAGCAAACCTGAGCTATCTACCTCAAAAGTCTTTGGAAGACTGCCAGACGTACGCACATTTTCTGTATGCATTTCGACTTCCAGCAATCAGTCAGACTACTCGGGCATCACGAGATCCCTTGCTACTCCCCGAATCATCTGGCCGTGGAGACCTGAGGGATGTGCTTGACGTGTTTGTCAGTGCTGTGTGGAAGTAAAACAATAACCAATCAGTGTCATGCACGCAAGTACATTAATGAGGAAGTAACAAACATTCCAGAGGATGGCCTCTAATCTCGACACTCACTAGTAGAGTCACTTCTCGTCAGGCAAACGTAGCATCCCGCCAAGGAGAAGACATAACGTCAAGTCTTGGTCGAGAGTCAAGACGACTAAGAAAGTTGTGAGCGGGAGTTCAACGTAACTCTCTCACGCCACACGTTTAGGGCCGACCTTCTTTAGCTTGTGCGTGACGCGACGACGATCACGACCCCGCGACGTCAACAGCACGCACGCACCCTCACGCACAACGCCGATGTGACGACACACACACACCGCTCACACGCACCGTCGATGACAACGACGACCACTCACCCGCAACGTCGTCGACGACGAGACGACAACTGACGACGTGAGGACTCACATGCCCCACATAATCACCCTCACTTGTCGCGTCCACACGGACATGCGCGTGCACATCCACCTCCGCCGGTCCTCTCTTGCTCGGGCTCACACGTTTGCCCACTGGCACACTTCCACCGTGCCGGCCGCACACCGCATCTACACGGACATGCGCGTATACATCCGCCCCCACCCTCTCTCGCTTGAGCTCGCATCCATCCGCCCACCCCTCCCACCTACGGGTATCTATCTTTTGACCACACGGTCACCACAACGACCAGTCGTGGACGAGACCCCCTCAGGCGCAACGTCAACGAGAACGGTGCACGCACACACACCCCTACACCCCACTACTTTACACACACAACGATGATGAAGACGACGACGGAGAAACGGTGGAGGTGACGGAGCTAGATAGAGATAGCAATGGAAATGGCCCCCACCATCTCACTGTCACTGTCACTCTCCCTCACCCCTCTCACCCCGCCTCTCTCCCTCACCCACACCCTACCCCAATGGCAGACCCCGTCGGCCGACGACGACGACGCGACACTGACGCGACGACAACTGTCGACGCGGATAATGACACGACGACGGCATGACGAGGAGGGTCCGCATTCACGCGATCTACTCGCCTCCACCCCTCTGACCATCTCCCACAGTACGAAGCTCCCCGCCACGGTTCCCTCGGTTTCATCCCCCGCAAGCGTGCTGCGCGCCACTGGTATGACCCACGTCGTTCGCGACCTCGATCGCCAGGACTCCAGTAAGTGCCATTTCTTGGCTACACTCCTCCCCCTTTACGCCTTCTGTAGAGATGCACAAGCGCGAGATCGTCGAGGCAGTCACCATCATCGAAACACCACCATTGATCGTCGTCGGTATCGTCGGCTACGTTGAGACCCCTCGTGGTCTTCGCTCTCTGACCACCGTCTGGGCCTCCCATATGTCAGACGAGCTCAAGCGTCGCTTCTACAAAAACTGGTACCGTTCTAAGAAGAAGGCATTCACTCGCTACGAAAAAAAAATGGAAAGTCCACTGCTCGCGAGCTCAAGCACATCCGCAAATACTGCACTGTTGTTCGTGTCCTTGCACACACCCAAATCCGCAAGATGGGGATGACTCGGACAGGGGGGACGGGATGGGGATGAGATGGGGACGAGACGAGGCCGCCATCTCTTCATGGTGAACATGTTATTCAACCCGCTCTTTTTTTTGTCGAGTTCTACATGTGCGCGTTTGGTTGCTACAAGATTGCACTACATAGTTCTGTATTTTATTTACACGGCTATATAGGATGGCTAAAATTGGATCGTGCTATATAGGTTGTAATTATTGGATCGTGCTACACATCACTAGTCCTGAATGTTCTTTACCAACCCTTATATCTACATTGTATGGTTTACAATACTCATAATGAGCAAAATTATTACGAGGAACAATATACTAGATTATAAACCCAGCCTCTCGTGGTAATTTATGAAAAAATGTTGCCGTTGTGGCGCGGCAGGAAATCTGCTAGGCTTGCCAAGTTAATATAAAATATAAACTCAACGACCCTTTGAAGCACATTGCCTCGCCTTTTCCGAATGAGACATCTTTGCATTGATCCGTAGTCACTCTTGTAGTGATATCTGAGGCGCATGCCGTGGTAATTTATGAAAAAATGTTGCCGTTGTGGCGCGGCAGGAAATCTGCTAGGCTTGCCAAGTTAATGTAAAATATAAACTCAACGACCCTTTGAAGCACATTGCCTCGCCTTTTCCGAATGAGACATCTTTGCATTGATCCGTAGTCACTCTTGTAGTGATATCTGAGGCGCATGCCTCACGTACATGTAGATAGTGAGCTTTATCGAGTATCAGGCTTCAACGTAAATTTGATAGCATGTTTACAGTAATGAAGAATTGTTAGCGGATCGCAGTCTCTGGGCAAATATTATCTTGAACCACTCTCCTTTACTATCACTCCGAGATTTTTTATTTCTCCAAAGAGTAACTGGTATGGAATCAACTGTAAATTAATAACTTTGCATGCTACGTTTTCCTTCCGTGCACACAATGTAATCTGATAGCATTTTTACGTGGTAAGGAAGAATTGTTAGCGGATGGCAGTCTGTCGATAACTATTATCTTAAATTTCTCTCTGTTGCTATCACTCCTAGATTATTCGTTTCCCCAAGAACACCAAGTATGAGATCGATGGTAAATTGTTAGCTTTGCATGCTATGTTTTGCTTCCGTGTATAAGCGGACAATGCGCGCGTAGTCTCGCAGAAGTACAATCATATACAAATCTGGTGGAATAATATACAAAATGATACGTGATTTCTTAGTGCCATCGTCAAAGGTACTGTATTCAACCTCCACATCTCTTCCGCAACGTTGCCGCAACTGACATTTTCTCCGTCGCCTGAGGGCGATATTCTGACATGTTAGTGCGTCCGAAAACCTGGCTGTAGAGCATCAATTCAGTAAAAGCTTAGACAGACGAAAGTGAGTAGTAGCTACCGGTTCCACCACAAGAGTAAGTCATTGATCTGTTTCTTCTCCTCTGCACTTTGTGCGCCCTCGAAATATGAGATTGCGTTGTAGTAAAAATCCTCATAGTTAAAATGCTCATCCTGGATATTCCAGGACCCAAGGCTGGAGAGTGCAAAGCGTAACTAAGGTTGGTCGTGAGCAACAAACTGATGTGAATTTCGAAAATATCCACCTGGACCGCAACATATGCGATCGATCGTGGGGTAATTGCCTTCAAGCCCAATAACGAAGCAACATGTGAACGGGTGCGCTTCTCGCAAGAAATCCTCTGCCGTTTTCGAGTCTGTCCTGAGGATGCTTCAGCGATAGTGCCCTCTCCATTGATTTGGTGATCAGACTCGGCGGAACTGGGTGATGTGAATAAGAACTTGAACGCCTGTTGATTAGATAGTAAACTTGATTGAGAAAAAAAGTGAGGTTTTTAACCTTTACCAACAACGCATTCTTGAATAAACCCTTGCATGGCCTCTCTGGATCGTACTGCTCATTTTCATATACCATACGCGGCCAAGAATCGTGGGTCACAAGAAAGTCGGGGTGATAGTTTCTAATATGGGATTTATGCCTGCGTCACATTAGGGCTGCCCCACATTTTCATGGAATACGTGAACACCTACCCATCATCGTCCCAGTTGTAATCCACCGGACAGAGAAGGCGACCAGTAGCACCATGGTAGAAACCACGCCCGTGTTTTTCATGAATACTTGGCGCAGGCTCCGATGTCGGGTACAAACTTGTCAGCCAAGGGATAACCGCAGCTTTGAGATTTGAAGCATCATCTCCACGAGCACCATCCGCACCTCTGTTGAGCTGAGGGAAGTTATATCAAAGATGTGGTAATAGCTGCAGAAACAACTCTTACGTTTTTGCAGATTTCCTGCAGGTCGTCACCGCCCACTTCAGATGAAAGACGCTGTCGGAGCGACGGAATACATCGTAGTAATTCCTCGTAGTTGCGGTACAGACGATTTTCCCTGGAAGACTAGTAAGAATGTTGTAAGGGGTACCATCGCAGATGAAGAGTCACGCGTCTGTGTATTGTCGCCTTTGCCCATCATCTTCACATGCACGACGATCTGCTTCGGCAATCATATCCTCAACACGATCGGCGAGGGAGACTAGACGTCTGATGGCCCGACCTAATTTGACGTGATTGTCGGTATGCCTAAACATCGCCGCGCCATCCATTGAAGTTCAATCAGCATCCACCAAAATGCCAACAAAAAAAACACACGACTGCCGACTATCCGCTCCTTCTCGCAGCCTCCGGTTCTCGTCTTCTAATGACGCTATGTGCCGCTTGTAATTTGCGACCGAACTGGCAGAGATTTCGCCGTCTCCTGGATGTGACATAGTGGCTCGGTTCCAGGTGAGAGAGCTTCCACCGCTCCCTTGATTATATATCACGGTATTGGAGCTATGATGTAGTAGGCGGCTCCACACCTCCTTCAAGTTTGATCCTTCCGTTTAATTACATACTCAGTGCCCCGCCGGGTGGGGTGCAAGTTTATTTGGCGATTGCCTGATAGGTTGACAACTCGATCAATAGATCAATTACTTACGTATCGTTGGAGCCACCTAACTTGCCACTTCCGAACTCCCGGCAGGCCAGATTGGTTCACACATTCATAGGCTGTAGCGTACGGCACCAGCGCACTCGTTCCGTCTTCCGACCTCTCGAGCGCGACCTGTGACGACGGCATGCGCAAGCTCAGGAGTATGAGCAACAGCCTGAAACAACAGCTCGGCGCAGGCATCACCGCTAGAACCTTGAAGCTCTCTGTCCACAGTCGGTGGCGTTGCAGCAGAGTTATTCTCTCCCCGCATCCCGCTAACCACCTCCATGAAACTCTTTCTCTTGCGCTTCTTTTCCTCGCGTTCCTTGTCCTTCTCGGTTCGCTCAGCGCCAATCTCCCCTGAATTCCGTGCAATTTCTGGTGCACTTGAACTCGCAGCAGCAGCATCAATACCGTCCCTTGCGCCACTCTCTCCGTTACCCTTATCAGACGTTTTGACGCTTGTCCCCCGTCTCAACGCACCCGGGATGCCAGCGATTCCCGGTATGTTCGGCATTGATCCCTTTTTAGGTGCAGAAAGAGATATTCTCCTGGCAACCGCTGGAAATTTTGCGACGAGATTCGTTTTCTCTTCCCTTCAGGGTCGTGGCTGGGGGATGAAGTAGGATCCGGTGTTGACACTCTCGGGGGTGTAGCAGTTGTATCAAAAGTGATGGATGTAGGGAGGCGAACGTGACCCTGGGAGCCACTATCGATGGACCGCGAGTCATCGGTCATGGGGAACGCCACGGGTGCTGGGGGGGAGGATGGTGGGAACACAACTGTTCCAACGTCTGGCGCAGCCAGGAATGCGACTGGTGTTGTTTCCTCTGGCGCCGTAGGGAATGAAACAAAAGGGATGTCCTTGGTGGGTACAGGTGGACCAACACCCTCTGCTTTGAAACTGGCAGCGGGCTCGATAGACGGAGCACGAATAGACGGAGTTACAGCACGTGGCGAGTCCAAAATGGACGCCTCTACAACAGGGGCCTCATCGATTCGAGGGTCGATAAGTTGTGCGGTGACAATCGAGGCATCATATGCTTCTACGACGCCAGACACTGTTGCGGAAGCAGAACCAGGAATGGGAGCACCTGCGCCAACATGGTCAGCCCACAACGACGCGAATACGCTGTTTCCCTGCACAAGATCCTTGAAGGAGCCGGGTTCAACCAATTGACCATCCTTGAGGACAATAATTCTGCTAACGGTGGTAAGTCATTGTTCAAGTAGGTCTCCCTTCAACTTACTGATCAACGTCATCAACGCCGTCAAGTCCGGTCGTTCCAACGTCCCAAACCACGGCCGTGCCACTGACGAATGCGGGTTCTAACGGACCTTCAACGAGGACAACTTTCGCACCCTTTCCCAATACACGTGAGATAGCCTTCGTGCGCCCCTCAGGAGGGATGTTAGGGACAGCAGCGACAACAGACGGTGAGACGCAAGTGAAAGGGACTGACTCGATGGGAACGCCGTTAAGACGGATGGAACCGGAGTCGACGTCATACAAGCGGAAGAGTGCCTTCTAGATACTCGACTTCCAGGAGTCAGGCACACTGACAATGGCCGTAACGGACGAAGGCGGAAGAACAAACGAAACACCAGTGAGGGTAGAAACCGGCTCCTGCGAGTCAGTACAGGGATACGTAAGCGACGCGTTGTCTGATTTTCATGAGTCAGCGCGGGAGCACGCGTCAAGAAACCAAGGGATACCCACCAAACTTGATTTCAATACCATCGGCGCCATCAATTGAGCCCTTGCCATAAACTACCCCCGCGGGTTTGTCAAGCACTCCAAAGATAGACCTCGCGTCAGCGGTAGCAGCTCGCAGCGAAGGAGGCCAGGTAAGAGGGATGAAAAGGGCACCCCAATACCACACCCAAGCAACCCAGGAACCTGTACTCCGGGTGCCTTCCGTAACGCCTTTGGCAATGTGCAGACTACCAAGCAAAAGTGCGCTAGAAGCAAGAACAGCTTGGACGAAGGCAAGAACAGCACTGCTCGCAGGGCAAGCAGAGCCTCAAGAACCGAAGGGCGGGAAGTAAGACAAACAACATATCCTACATAACACGGTAAGAAAAAGATCAATACAGGACCCAGTGAACATACCATACATACCCAAGGCGACCAAGACAGCCAAACCAAACTCCCAACCGAAGAATATTCCAAGTACCACGGCACCAGTCAAGGCATCATCGATAGCGGCTGCAATGATCGAAACTGCGCGCAGGACCTTTGTTATTGCAGCCCCTGTTGTTTCATCCGGAACCTCAGCTTTTCCGGAACCAAGAGACGGGCCAAGAACATGGTCAGCGTAGTGAGACGACCGTGCGTCGTTAGCACCTGCACCAAGGCGAGAAACTAAGGCCTTAGTAAAGTTCGGAATACCGCCCTCAGAAAGGAGGAACTGCAGCAAGGCGAACGCAAAAATGTACGTGTACGGGGAACTGCCGAGGGGGATCAGGACTGGAACAGAAGAGAGGAACACATTGAAAGGCTGCGCCAAGGGAGAGCGGAACAAGAGTGTGAGGACTCGGGTCAAGATATGAAGTGATGCGATAAGCGCCTGGTGGATTGATCGTAAGATAAACATGAATGGATAGACCACCGTCGAAACTCACGACAAGACCCTTGGCGGGAGAGACATAGGGGCACAACCGCCATAACGTAGCCAACGACGACTCGAACTTGCCGTGGTAACAGTGTGGATGAGTGAGAGTGCGATACAAAGGGCACACTAGCTCACCTGTGCGGGGATTGCCATAGGATACGACCCGACGGATTGACCATGCGCAAAGGTACCATAATTGCTGCCTTCGCCCCCCGAAATAACTTCGTTTCCTCTTGCTGGAGAAGTACACCCGACTGACCAACAAGGGGTGCACTCTCAGCCTCCGCAATCTCCGGTTGCGTCTCTGCAGGAAGATAGACAACGCGCGGAACAAAGAGAACAAAGAAGAGAGGGAGAAGGAAGCGGACACGGAATGGAGGAAAAGGGTTTGACAGTGGTATGCGCGCGTACTCACCGTGACTGAAATAACTGAAATCTTGGGCTAATTTCCATCAACTTTTCTTTCCCACGCATCACGTGCTAATTCCCCAGCGATGATAATCTCTTGTCACAATGTTAGTTGACGACCAACATCACTAGACCTCAATGCAAAGCTCGCTAATTCGACCCAGGCAGAACTCAAATCCCTCCAGTCCTCTCTGCGCTCCAAGGACGACATCATGGTCGAGCTCCAGCACAAAGTATTCAAAAAGTCAGTCTCATCTCGCCTTGCAGCCTATCGATAACCACCCAGATGGTACAGCTATGCCGAGTTCATGCCCGTCTCAAAGTTGAAGGAGACTGGAGTGCTTGAGAACGAGATGCTCGGACTTAAGGAGAGTCTCCAGGAATGGAAGAGCATGCCGTCTCTCTTGCACATTAATGAATCCACATCTGTCGTAGGTCTATCTCTCTGCCCGCACCCATGTCACACAACTGATACTGTCTCTTAGAACGTCGGCGTGCTCCATATCCCGCCCCCTCCCCAGACGCGAATAAATCATCAAGTATGATGAGCAACCGCGCAAGCTGTTACACCCCACATACTCGAGCGCAACCCCACAGTTGAGCTGCGACATCGTATGTGAATCTCCATAGTGCGCACACTATCCCGATAACGTGTTCTGCAGAGTATACTGGTCCGGGGGGTCCGACAGCGGCGGGATGCAACAGTGTCAGCAGACGCAGGTATTTATTTTCGTCTTCTTCCTCCACCTCCACCTCGTCTTTGTCGTCCTCGTTTCCTGCTCATTCCCCACTCCCACTACCCTCCTCGACGGCACAGGCATATTGCAGCTTCTCGTTCTGCACCTCTCCAAACGTCTCGACCATAAGCGTCGCAGTGTGGCTAAACACGGGCGAGTACCACATGACCAACAAGAAAACCAAACACACGTCCCTGAATAGATCTGATTGCCGTTGCCGTTGCCGCCTTGTTCTTGCTGACGACAATGAAGAGGATCGGGCACAGTATGGCTCGCTGATCATACTCTATCCATCTGTACACAAGCCCAATCACCGTCCGCGCCAGATACGCATAATAGCACAACACCAACATATGCTGCAGCATCCCCAGCATGACCGCAGCGGTCTCCACCAAGATCATCAGTGGATCACGCACTGGCAGTAGCAGCATGTACGCATATGACATCAGCGAGGTCTGCGACCACTCGGGCAGCAGCCTCCTTTCCCTTATCCGGATAGCGGCCTTTAAGCTCGATCTTGGCCAGCAACGCTAGACGCTCTGTTAGGGCGTCCGTGACGTTGGCCCTGAAACCCCACCTCCCGCACCAGCCAACATCCCATGCATCACCACTTCAATCGAAACAATCATATACCCCACCAACTCCTCGGGCAAATAAACTCCAGGCCCCCCATCCCTGGGCCTGCTCCGGTTCTGGCCTCTCCCTTACATGCCTTGTCTGCTGTGACATGATCTTGGCCATGTTCACCAGACTATTCAACAACATCTTGAACATTTCAAAGTTATCCCCCTGCTGAATCTGAACGGGATAATTGGGGTCCTGCGCTCTCCAAAACAGGAACTTGCCAGTGCCATTACAGGACTGGAGCCCGTCCATCTCCAGGTCCGGCTTGGACTTGAGAATGGAGATCCCCACAGCGCGAATCCAGTCTGGGGAATGGAGCTGATGTTGCAGGAAGAGTCTGAGCTGAAGGATGGGAGATGGGGAGGATGATGTTGTCAAGACCCTTGCACTTTGCAGTGGAAATTCTTGAGATGTTTCTTGCTAATAGATATCTACAGCATAATTACTAGTGATAGACATTAGGACAAATGAACTCTTTGCAATGGAAATTCTTGAGATGTTTCTTGCTAATAGGTATCTACAGCATAATTACTAGTGATAGACATTAAGTCAATAGAGAAATTTTCCTTTCCAAAAGTTTCTACTTTCTGCCCAAGTAGAGACATTTTTGTCTGTATGAAGCACCATGGATGCTCTCTCCCCAGTATAATCCAGATTGAAATGAGTGGCTTCAGCTGATCGAAAAACAACCAAATCTCCACTCCCCAATCCTAACACAAGGCCCTGCTCTACTAAAACCAACTCCCCACCTGAAAAATCACCAATGGGGATAACCAGGCAAACATTTTTGTCCATGCGATCTTTGTGTGCCTCTGACCTTATGTTCAAATTGACCACCAAAGATAGAAAGGGTGATACAGGACCTTCATACCCTCCTGGAAGTGAATTAGACAAGTGCATCAAGACTTCATAATCTTCCTGCAAATGATTCTCCATCTAAAAACCACAATTAACTTTATATAATGTCCCAAAGCAAAACAAAAAACTCACCAACTTAGTCACCCACTGGAAAACACTAGCAAAAGCTTCAAGGAGCTTATGATATAGCTCATTGTGCTCAAACATCTCAGTTGATCCATAAGGCACCATCTGAGTGTGGGTAGTATGTTTGTTGTATAGTTGGAGATTGTGGGGATGAATGTCAGGAGGAGCTCCTTTCCCCTATATAAGTTGCATTAGTAAATGAGGAAGTATATAAAACAATACTTGCCTGTACTGCATATCTATTGTAAATGGAGAAGTGCACAGATTGAAAAGATCTTGGGGCCTCCTCTGCAGTGTTGATATGGACAAGGGGAGAGTTTCCATCAAAGGCACCAATAAAGCTCTCCACAAGTGACTTTTTCAAATCAGAAGGCATTTGGCTTGAGACCAGAACCATTAGACTTCCATCACTATTCCTTATTTCAAAAGTGCATCTACTATTAAGTTAGCATTGAAAGGCTAATATTACCCATGGTACTCACAGTGGATATTCTTTGACAGGGATATGAAGATAAGAATCAGCAACCTTAAATCCATCTGGATAGAAAGTGCTGAGCTGCTTAAAGGTCAGCATTGTGAACTTTTTTATCAAAAGTGAAAAAGAATTGCCACCTTTTCTTGTAATCCATGTAAATCTGGAATAACAGGTGCCTTTGAAGCCAGGCTTTTTTGTTGTTGTCTCCAGGCCTCAGCAGTCAAAAGACCATAAGAAACTTGTCTGTTCCTCTCCAGAACACATTGAAAGGCTGTAGAAATCTTGAAGATGTCTAAAGGTGTACTCAAGCATTGGAGTACCAAAGATTCCCTGTGAATGGCATTCTCAAGACACACACTCCATGCATTCATATCCCTTTCTGGTAAAACAAAGGCCCTTCCTTTAATTTAGCCAAGGGTTTTAGAATCACTGAGAAATGGATAGCTTACCCATGATTAACAGAACCAAATAACATGTCTGAGACATTGATATTGGTGCAGTCAATATGTGCTGGAAGGAAATGATTAACCAAGAAGTCTTGGCTGATCATACCAGGTCCCAAGGTAATGGGAATTGCCTGTCTAAGATGATTCACTACAGGAATGATGTGGTCTGTAATCAAATGGGGGGTTTCTATTCCTACTCTAAGCTCAACTCTTTTGATGAAAATCATTGATTACTTACTGCTGGTTGCTGGCTCTCTCAACATCTTCCCTATCTCCCAGGGAACCTGAGCATCCAATTTGGCTACAGCAGTCCTTAAATCCCTTGCTGCAATCAAAAGCAGCAAATACAAGCTTCCACCATTAGCTAGATGGGAGAACTTATGTCCATCTTGAATCCATTTGTACCAGGTAGAACGTGAGGGACTATTCCTTAGGGGTTTGACTTCAGTATTGAATATCTCAGTCACATCTTTTGCATCTGTAGTAGCAAGAAGGCTGTAGTTCCAACAGATATCAGAAGGATCTAGGCAAAGTAGCTTAAATGACCACTCACCTCTGACATTTCATCAGTAGTTGAATGTTGCCTAGCATCAGTGCAAAGTTGCTGGAGGTTTTGCTTTGGCAGCGGTGAATCATAGCAGGGAGTGAATCACCAATTGCTCTTTGCCACACAATGAGATCAGTCTTCAAATCTTGAGCCCAGCTAGCTGTGCTTTCAATAGTGGTACCTGAGAGAGCAGCAATAAAAGAATGGGCTGTGTGGTTCCCACACAAAGCAGTATTTGCAGCCTGGACAAATCTTGGCTCGTTTTCCCCCTCCAAGTCCTCAGTAGTAGGCCCTCTAGCTTTCTTGGGTTTGGCCAGTGGTACCCCTCCACGAGGACCACTTCTTTTGGGGTGACTAGATGCTGGTTCAGAATATGATTCTCCTAGAGTTCCCAGCAGTTCTTGGTTGATATCCAAGTCAGAGTCCCAGTCCTCCAAGTCAGAGTCCTCCATAGCATCCATGGCAGTACTAGCTAAGACCTTGGGACTTCTTTCTGCTAGGGCTAGCAGCTCTTCACCAATTGGGTCCATAGCAGGGTCACCCATCAGTGTGTCCACCTCCATGTCAGTGTGACTTGGGGGTGAAGGGCTTAAAGCTGCCTGAATCAGCTGCACAATACTAGTTGTCTCTGGATCAGGGGGGGAGTGTTCAAGAATATTTAACAGATGGTGTATATGGAATAGAGGTAGAGTGAGATGGATAGTGGATTCCGAGTCCATGGATGAAAAGCCTCTGATGGGACACCTTCAAATTAGAGATGTTTGGAGTTTGGATCTGGGAAGCTGGGCTGGACTGAGCAAGGTGTTTCCTGAGCTTGGGTTTGTGGTGAGTCCCCCTCAGAATCTCAGACTCGGATCTGACTCAGAGTCAGCCTTCTTTCTTGGAGGAGAAGTGATGACTTTGCTCTTTTCCTGAGCGCAGTGTCTGTGGGTGTGTGGCAAGTCTGATCGCCCTCAGAATCTCAGATCTGACTTGGAGTCAGCTTTCTTTCATGGGGGAGAAGTGACGAGTTCACCTGTTTCCTGAGCGCAGTGGGTGTGTGGCCAGTCTGATCGCCCTCAGAATCTCGATCTGACTCGGAGTCAGCTTTCTTTCGTGGGGGTGGGTTGCTGCAATCAACTAGTCTCGAGATCTGACCCGGAGTCAGCTTTCTTTCGTGGGGGAGAAGTGACGACTTCACCCGTCAGGTCACCGTTCAGCGCAAACGACTCAGTGCACCGCCACAACTTACTGCCAATCTCCGACAAGTCTTCAAGGCAATCAGTACAATGCAAAATTCTAGACAAAGATTAAGTACGGTACTACCCCTTCTGCTCAGTACATGATCGCATCCACGACACCGTCGAACCACCGTGTGATGGCTCCTTCCGAACACCTCGCGCCCTTTTCACTGTGCTGGCACTGTCTGCTTGGTGACACCAACGCCGACTACGCACACCAATCGCGGGGCGCCCTTGACGCCCTGTCCACCCAATACACGCTTAAGTGATGAAACCAAGTTTCTTGAGGCCTGCATGAAGATGTCGCGAGTTGAAAGCCAAACGACGAATGCGCATGCGAGCCTCGGAGCCGTCAGTGAGAGCTAGAGGAAGGGATGACCCTGAAGGGAGCGCTGAAGCAGGTGCCATTCCTGGGTGAACATCTTCTTCTACAGGTCTGAGTGTTGAGACAGCTCGAAGGCGACAACGTTGAAGAGGACTTCGAAGGGGTAGAAAGAATGATCTGTGTAAGGACGGGTGGCGATATTGCCTCGGCGTACATGCCGGAATGACCACGGACACGAAGAGCGTCAATGAGATGTTTTCCCCCGGTGATGTAACCTCCAGCTGAACCGAATGATTTCGTAAACGTCCCCATCAGGATATCAATAGACGGAGGAGGAATGTGTTGAAGTAATCGCAGACACCACGACCATGAGGACCGAGGGCACCAATAGAGTGGGCTTCATCAACAAACAAGTGAAACTGGACGACTCAATCAGCGGAATTAAAACCTATCACTCAGAAATGATCTACCTTGTGTTTCTTCTTCAGCTCAACGATCCGGGGCAGATCTACCAAGCTGCCCTCCATACTGTAAAGACCTTCAACGATGACCAGGATCTTCTTCCATGGACGGTGGGTCTTGGGTTGGCCTTGACTGATAACCTCGCGAAGCAGCGATTCGAGATTGTGCACGTCATTGTACTTGAACATTCGGACTGACGCCACAACGGATTGGGGCGTGGTTGAACTCGTCTGAAATCACGAGGGACCCTTTGCCTGCCAAGGCAGGGATAAACGTGGAGTTAATCGCGAAACCCATTGAGCTGATCAATGAATCCTCCATGCCGACGAAACGCGCAACGAGGGCCTCAGCGGCGAGATGAAGCTCGTTCGAACCACCTTCTAAACGGAAGCCACATGCTGAAACGCCATACCGTTTGATCGACTCCTCTACTGCATCGGCACAACCGCCGCGCGCTTGGGAAAATCCAAGATAGTTGTAGGACGAAATGTTTAGTACGCGGGTTTTCGTGCCGGGGTATATCTGAGTGTAATTGCAATCCTCCGAGTACCGGTCATAAACGAGGATGGTACGTTCAGCGACGCCCGTGACGGGGTGGGAGAAGCAGTCGTCCATGCGACGCTTGAGCCGACGGGTGTATAACGAGTCAAAATCCGAGTTAAGAGGTGCATAACCCTGGGATGCTCATGTCAGAGAGAGGAGAATGCACATGATGAGGATGGACATACATCGTAAGGCATGAGATGAGTAAAGAATTGCTTGGCAAAGCGTTTCCCAAAGAAATCACGAAGGTGACCAAAGACAATAATAAGCATGAGGTAGCTGATGTATGTCGTGATCAAAATGTAGTACGGAGGTTCTTCTATCTTGGGTTCAGTGACGGGGTCGACGGGGTTGTGCTGGGAAACGCAGCGATAACTTTCGTTTGCGCAGTGACCAAACTCGGTGTGAACGATAGCGAAAACTTGCTCTGAAGTGGGAGGGGTGCGAGGATACGCAAGGCCGGCGTTGTCATCATGTTCGTGAGGAACTGTGTCTTGCGAAGAGCTTGCTACAGAGGACCAGATCGAGACTGCGGGCCATATTCTCAAGGAACGGCGGGGCGTACTGCTTGAATCCGCATTTGAGATTGACTGGGTGATCGCGAGGAAAAGGGAAGGAAGGGCCTATCATGACGATTGTCGAGTTCGTCATTGAGGTGGCTTAAATCTACTCTGTCCTCTACGGAATCGCCAGACCTGCTTGGCCAGACATTGAAAAGTGATGGATCGCCGGGATGTGGGTAGGAGACAGCCGTGTCGTCCATGATATGGGTGTGGTACACGGGATAGAGCTGAGCCGGTGCTGGAAGAGTCCGAGAACGCGTGCAGTCCGGCAAGCTAGTAATTGAATGTAAAGGCGGGACGAACACGATCGACGCCGATCCAGATCCAGCGCCAGAGGCACTGGTGGTACTTGTCCCGGATAGTATCGTTCCGACGGAGCCCGTAGGAGAGCTGGGTTGCGAACGACTTGGTAATGTGACGGAACGATCCAAGGCTTCCCTGCGAAAGATCATCAACAAGACGGTCGATGAGTAGAATAGAACATAGCGTACCAGATGACTCCAGCCCAACGAACTCTCTCCCTCGCGCTCTCTCCGGCCAGCCGTTCAACACCGTCGCCGTAAAGGAGCTGGAAGGGACATAGGACCTCCATCAAAGGAGGGCAACCACCCTCGGTGACTTGAGCACGAGCTGCATCGTCCCAACATTTTCTCTTTTATTCCACACCCAATCCAGACCCCCTAATCGCTTGTCCGTCTTGTTGGGAGAGCTGTTACGTTGGGAAGAAGAGTGGGGTTTGGGCACGTTGAGTCTGCAGGGGTCCCTTGCCTGTCAACAACACTGGAGACGGAAAAATTTGCGACGACATCGATTTGGGCGATACGAACACGGATGGCGGACAGTTTCTCCTCCGCGACGGATATCAAGATAGCCAGCGCAGGAGGCACCATCGATGATTGATGCCTGAGTCTGCTCCATTCGTGCTTGCATGTCCTGCTTCGCGCGTTCGACTTCGGCATTGGCTTCCGCTCTTTTGCGCCTCACAATGTCGTTTTCGGCATCGATCCTTCCTGCAAGTTTGGCATTGAGTTCGGCGACCAAGTAGTCAATTGACTAGAATTACCAATAGCGAAAACTTCCAAGGGTCAATCACTGCAGACAGGAATTCAGCTGTTTGATAAACTGAAGATAAAAGAAGCGTACAAGGTTCGGATAAGGCCGTGCACAAAGTACATAAGCCGTAGTGAGGACAGCCTGAGGGTCTTGGCATCGTCGAAAGCCCACCCGTCGCTGCAGTCCGACACGCTGGACTGTTTCTCACGGTCGTGGAACATAG